>DWBH01000215.1:0-14331 GCA_018230765.1 Ernsta delagoae
GTTTAGCTAGTTTATTTATAAATCTAGTTAGATATTTGCATACCTATATGCACGCATTCCCGCTTATAAAAATGTTCAAAATCAGGACATAAAACAGAGGTGGAAGGTGGAAGGGAGTTTTCCCCCAAGTAGGAGCCCTTATAATTGGCTCGGCCTCCAAGCACTCCGGATTAAAATATTTATTTTTGCGATGGGAAGAAAAGGCATGTCCGAAGTAGGTACAGTCGGCCACACAAATATTAGGTGTATGTTTAGGTGGTAGGTAGGTATTTTTTTTTACATGGAACATCCGACCAATTTTGTTTTGGGGGTGGGTGTAAAAATATCAACCTAATGTATTTATAAATATAATTATGAATGTTTATTGGTTATCTGATTACTATTAGCAAAAGCTTTATCAGCTTAGTTTGGGATATTTCCAGAGGGGAGATTTCCAGAGTTATTTATTACTTTATAGTTGCTGGAAAAAATCTAGTTTCTAGTATCTAGTCTCCGTGGCTGTTTTTTAATGTTGTTGACTGTACTTCATTCGCTTCTTTTAAATCTATGGAGACGCTATGACTTACAAAAAAATTATGAAAGTACCTACCTGTAATTGTATTTTACCTAAGTTATGGGGCAAATTCTAGAGCAGCATATTATTATTTTCAAACAACTGTAGGTACTCGTTATCGTTCACTGTACCGTATCGCTTGCTAGATGTACCGAAGGATAATTTCTTATTTTAGTACGATTGCGCAAGTTCAAGCGATCTTACGTATCTTACTCTATAGAATCTCTTAAAAGGTGCTCATTAGATTCTACATAATATCTAAGTAGTTACAGGTAAATTTATCTAAGGTAAAACCGTATACTTGTAGAACTGATCGACACTAAAACAATAATATATTTTGACGTGACTAGTCTCATTGTCGCTTAGTGCATGTTATTTTATATAACTTCATAAACGAATATTCTGACGTACCGTGTCGCTCAGGTCCACTGCGGCAGGTCCACTTAGTGCAGTCTTATCTTTAAAGAAGATAGGTAAATCAACTTTTTACCACGAATAAATATCTAAACAAAGAAGTCTCCACTGCCTGCTGTGTGCCAGCGCTCCGCCTGATGGAAAAAAGGATAAAATTCTGGGGATCCTTTTAATATTTTTTTCATTAAAGTTTTTAATATTAATGGAAATGTATCGGAGTTACGGCCGGGGATAATTATTTTCCCGGACTTTCCCATTACCCGGAACACCCGGCTCTCCACTTCAGCTCCATGTGAAAACTTTGCCGGTTTTTATACGAAAATCAGGTGCGCTGGTGGAAATTTTGAATGTTTTTATGAAGTCTGTCGGCTTATAAAGGTAAGAATTAGTGACAGTCGAGCGACTTTTTAAATGGGATGTCTTTGTGAGTTCAACGGATTAATTTTATTTTTGTTGTGGATACAATTTTTATCACGTGGGTTGATATTTCTCTTACCTAATTAATGTTTTAATGTAAGTACTTATTACACAAGGATACCTATATTTGTGTCTATTTATTAACGTACAAGTAGGTACCTATAATTGGAATTTTAAGTATGTTTTTATATCAATAACTGACTCGAAGCTTCATCTGCGTCACATAAGACTTTAATTAAGTCATAAATATTCCTATCTCTTAAGACGGATGAAAATGTGTACAGAATTCGACTAAAATAGGTTTAGAGGTTTAGGACCGCATGACACGAAATGTTTAGAATTATATAGCTACCTGTATTAATAAAAAATGTGGAAAGGAAGATGTATTTTAAGCCTTGCGCCTTGTCTAGCTCAAAAAATTGGATTGTAAAATATAGAAGTACCTAAGAATTACCTTAAGACCTACAGATATTTAAAATTCCATAATAAAATTATTACTTCTATATATTTACACAACAAATTCGTTACAATTACAACCCAACCAATCAGGTCAGGTCAGCCTACTGCTGGGCACGCGTCTTCTCTCAAACAGTAGAAAGTTATTCTTATTTAATGTATTAAATAAAATTTTAGTAAGCATACTGAAAATATATTATCATCTAATACGGTCATTGTCTAATAGGAAATCTATGTTCCAAGTCCAACATTAGTGCAACTTAAAAGGTGATATGGGTAACGCCATCTAGTGTCGAGTAGCCAAAACTTTAGTCTTATAAGAACGTCTATTTGGAAAATGGATTTTAGTAAGTTCCCAACTCAATTCAACACGGAAGGCAGTTAAAAATTCTAAAAAGATTTAAAGTAGGTATTAGAATTTCTTAGCAATAAGATTTTTTTATTGGAAATAAAATAGTCGAAAATTTCGATTCGACATGATAGAATTACGATTCTTACCTGCTACGTATGTGAAATTTAATATAAAATAACGTTTCAGAATAATAAGCAATGAAGTGTTTTAGAATAGTGTCACTTTTGTGTACCTATAAAATATGTCGTGTAATTGAAACCAAAACAAATCACTAACCGTCGCTTTGTTATAAAACTGAATGAACTCTGACTGGCAAAAAGAATTTAATAAAACATCAAGTGTTGACGCACAAACAGACAGAATCGAATCTAATCCCTCAATCGACGGCGGAGCGTTTTTTGTGAAAGGCCCTCAATATCAAAACGGTTTTCATTTCCCTTTTTGAGCGTTTTTTTTTGTTTTAGGGTTCTGTCGTTACAAGTTAAAAAGCACAACCCGTATGAACTATTTATTTTGTTGTATGAATTATTTATTTATTTAATTGCCTAACGCTCATATGACCCAAAACGACTAAAATTAACTTTATTAAAAATATTATACGTTATTGTATTTTTGTGGGTGATAAAATAAAAACGGTTTAACGAAACCGTTGGTTTTTATTGTTACTGAAAATGATTTGATCCTTTAAACGTTAAGTCACTGCATTCCACCACAAATACTTAGAACAAAAAGACGTCCTGTCTTCTCTGTTTCATGTTCTGTTGTCCTGTTCTCTCCCTAAGTTATTTCTACAAAAATATATCGCCAGTAAAAATAAAAATTTAATTCAATGTATCTCATTTTAATTTATCGTTATGTACCTACATATTTTACGTTCTATCATAATATTATTATGTGTAAGTAATTTTATCTGAAAAAAAAAATAAAGAAAACTGATACGGAACCAAACGCCGCTCAGCAACACACTGACACCTACTCTCGACCTTTTACAATTACTCGTCGCGCGACTGAACATCGAATGACGCATTTTTTCCTTTTCCCTTTCCCCATTTATCTTTTTTTTCCACATTGGAGCGGATTTTTCGCTTATTTGCTCGCTTCATTGGCTTGTAAGTGAGATGGGTAAGGGATTTTTTCCTGTTTTGTTTTCGTTCCTAAGCGGTATTTTTCAGATATCAGATTTGGGTCAGAGCGGTTTCACTCGCTCGTTTGTTCGGCGCGATTGACAGCAGCGCCGTGAGTTGAGACGGAACTATTGCGAACTAATAGTTTATGAGCGACATCTGTCGACGAGTAGTGAAAAAGTTTTTTTCATTTCTCATGCAGTATCTTTAGAGAATATGTCTGAGATGTAAATTTATATCAGATTTGGATAAAATTTTTGTGAAAGACAATTTGTATAATGTAATACTTCGATAATTTCAGTGTGGCAGATATTATAATTATTACCTAGTAGTGTCATCTAGCAGCTACTAGTCGTAGTTGACAATTCTAGTAAGACGGTTTTATTACGAAATAATAATTAATAGCACAGTAAAAGGCTACGACTCAGCTTGAATTCTATTGTTGTGATTGCTAGGTATAGGTAATCAGAAGGCATCTATAGGTACCCATATACAATTAATTACTAAACTAATAATTAATTACCTGGTTTATAAAAAAAAAATAAGAATGTTTCTAAAAATATTAAAAAAAGTGAGAGACTATCCCCCTAACCAAAATACCTAGTATTTCACCCAATATATTTATATAGGTACCTATTTCACTAGAATTTTATACCAGTAGGTATCAGAAGTGCCTACCTACCTATTAGAATCCATAAAAACAAAAAAACATAACACACCCTTTAAATCAACTGTTCAAAGTATAAAACGATAAAAACATCTAAACCAGGGATCATGATCAACTAACCAGTCCATTAAACAAAGCAGGTTGGACCAAAAAGCGCGACAAAAAATCCAAAAAGCCTTTAGAAAACATCGCAGCCCGCTGCATCCCCTAGGGCGTCATTAGCTACCCCTGAAAAAAGATGCCTTAGCCATTAAAAAGGAAGTGAAAAACCTGCAAAAAGTCCACGTACAGCCTTCATTACAACGCAGGGGTTGGAATGGATTTTTAAGTGGCGCCACCTAGCTGATTTATTGTAAGAACAACAACGTGCTGTGTTAATGTGGAGATGGACTTTGAGACTAGGCCTGTATTAATAATGGAACTAAAGATTAAGAATGATTTTGAGACTGTTTTGAGTAGGTACCTACTCGGGTTTCGTAGTTAAAAATAACTATTGTAATAAGTACCTAACTCTTGAGTGTATCTTTTACACCCAATCTTAAGTTGTGTTTATTAATATGCCATACAAGTAAGGCAGGTAAGGGCACTTCCATGATAATGCTCTATATTCCGTGGTTTACGTAGAAGTCGTCTCCATACTAACGCAATGGTGGCCGTTTTTTTCATCCAGTGATCAGTGTTTCAGTTAATTTAACGGTTGTTTGTGGCTACCCGCTTCCCCGTGAGATTCACTTGCTGTTTCCCTTCCATGGTAGGTACTTAGGTTAGGTTTTACGTAATTGGTAGCTAATACAAATCAATTTGGAGTAATTGTAAGGTAATTCATTTTAGGGGTGAACTTTTCAGTACAGATTGTTTTTTTTTTACAAAATATAATCAATATCTAATCTACATATATCGTAAATTATAATTATATTGTTGGGATTATTTTGTTAGGAATTGACTTGGTTTAAATATTTTAGATAGTATTAAGCAGCAAGTACCTAGTGTTAGTACCTAAGTAGTAGTTAAAATAGTAGTAAGTTTATTTTTAATATTTTACTTTTCTATGCGACAATACCAAATGTTATGGTAGGTATTACTGGTGCGTAAATTAATTTTTTTTTCATACGCTGCACAATATAGCATGTTTGATGTGATGCCACACAACCATCAACTTAAAAGTAGTGTGTTTATTTCAGTGTAGGTACCTTAAAGTGAAGCTAATCTGATAAACGCACAAAATCACTGCAAACAATATATCTTTCGTCACGTCCCTTGAATTCTTGGCGACAATTACACAACCCTTAACGCTAACCCTCGCGTTCCCACGATGACCGTTGTCCGGTCATCGGTCACTTCGACCCCTAAGATAAAAACTTGTTCCGCAATCTTAACCCTTCAAAGAAGAATTTCTGTAAGAAAACCTGTTTTGGATGTCTTGACCGTTTTAAATTTTTTTTTCGTTTTGACGATTATTTTTTTGAAACTAAACTTGTTTGCTTTCCCACGCTGGTCATTTGACATCGGATACTCAATATCTGTTGCTGTCATTTTTACGTGAGCATCAGAAGGGTTAACGGTTAGTACCTACTTGTGTCGTGTCAAATATTGGTTGATAAATAAAAAGTGAAAATTAAAAATTAACTGATCGAATGTTTATATGAGTGATTGTGTCAATAAAATAATGGGTGTGTTATTTAGTGAAATATTACACGGTAGGTGTAATTATATACCTAATACCTACTACAATGATAATGGACCTCGTTACCGTCCGAAATTAGTCAAGCAATCCCAAACATGTCTACGTGAGTTAAGCCGTGACACTTTAAAAAAAAATAACTACCTAGAATATATGTAGGTATGTTCAGACAAAACAGCATGTGAAACTTATACCTAATCTTAAGCTCTACCACTCTACATATTACCTATCGAAAGCATTTCCCTAAGAAAATTCTCCCTCATACTTACTCAACAATTGAACAAATTACCAACAATAAAGTACACTTACGACAAAAATTAATATAGGTATTTTAAAACCAAATCGCACAAATATGGTCTTACAATAATTATGTTTTTTGACATATTTTACGACTATGATTATGCGAATATTGCGATTAGTATTGTTGGTTATTAAAATTAATCATTATTTTATTTACAGTCGTATTATTATGTATTTTTTAATAATTAACACTATTGGGCCTCCATTCTCTACTACTCTACATTTCAGCAAAAGTATTTGAAAAAATCTCCCTTGCTCTCTAAAATCCGACGAGCTATAGAGATTTAGCAGGTGTAGAGGCAAGGCTTGAAGGCCCCATCGCTCTTCTGCCGTAACGAGAAAACATAATGAAACGGCTTGCATTTTCTCAAGCGGCATCAGTCAGCTGGCGCGCACCGTACACGGACGCAACTGAGAATTTCTCTAAGACATTTTTAGCAGGGGTCATTTAAGTATTCGTGGGGGGCGGAGCGGGGGTCTGGATAGCGCTTATAATAGTGGTAGATACTTATTTTAAAATGAATGTAACTGTGGATTCGCTAAGATATTTGAAGCAGGGGTCATTCAAGAATTACTTGCGCAATAGTGGGGGGACAGGGGTGGGGGTCAGTAGGGTAGGTACGTCAGGGTAGTATTTACGTAAAATTTTAAGTAGTATTTACGTAAATTTACGTAGATATTTATTTTTAGTCATAATGTTTTTTTATCGGAATGTAGATATACCTAATATTCACACACTTAATAAACGTCAAATTCAAAAGTACGACTGGCGCGCCGTTTTTGCTACTGTTGACCAAGAGAAAACTCTGCACTCCTTTAAGATAAGACAAGAAAAGTTTGCTTATAAAGGACGCAAATTTCTTAACAAAGGGATAAGAACCCAGGGGAAGACGGATAACATAACTGTAGCATACCTACTTGCTTAAGCTGTCATTTAAATCTTACCTACACCACACCATGTTATCCGAATCATACGAAATTTCTATTGTTGAATAGCTTTTTTTGAATAACTTTGTTAGTCTTCTTTAGGTATCTATTACGTTTTAAGTAGGGTTTAAGTCTAAAAACGTTAAAGTTAAAGTTGATGTTATCTGTTCAAAACGAGAGTCACTTTCTTTTTTTAACGTTCAAAAGTTTCCAGTAGCGCCCATCTTCCTCCACTTCCTGGGACTTCCACAGAAAACAAATTACAAATCATCTCCCCCCGCGAAGACTTCCCCCCGCCGCCCTGCAGCCCCCGCACCAAATGACTCAGTTAGAGCTAAATTGCTCAGCGCCAGATTGCCGTCTCGCAAAATTTCCGTTGAATTTAAATTTCGAATCTGGAACCGTTATTGTGGCGCGTTCTAATGAAATTGTATCGATTTAGTTGCGGCCGGAGTCGAATCGATTCCGATGTCCGATATCGATATGTCGGGGCATTAGTCTGCGGGTGAGAGACGCCTGTTTCATTTGTAGCCGTTTTAGTTAGGTTTCAGTCGATGTCTTTACTGAAGTGGATTTGCTGACTGTAGGTAAACTTTGTGTTCATTTTCTGCGATAAAAAAGTTATTATCACAAATAATAAAAGAATGCTTTTCTTTTGTGCATAAATAAGTAATATATTTTTTCCAACGAACATATCACAAATAAACAGCTTCTGATCATCCTATTTAACGTAGATACCAATGCGTATATAAAAACAACTAAATACTCTGTAAAGTTATCCGTAAAAACTTTTATATGAGCACCTAGATAACGAATTTCTATAGGTAGGTATTAATTTTTTTCGGTGAATTGACGATCAAAACACCTACAGAAAATGAAATTTGTTATCACAACCAACCAACGATTTTACATTCCTACCTAAGTTATTTTAAGTAAGAATTATTGTAATCATATAGGTATTTCTTATACCTATTAGGTATACTTATTCCTCTTGCATTTTTTCTTAAAAACTAAAGCTTAATCTTCTAGCAAACATTTTATTTCACATACCTACCCAGTATTAAGCAGTTACATCCTGAATCGTAAAGCACTCCTTTTATTGCACATGTACCTTTATTGCGAGCTAAATTATCAACAATTATTATTCGCGCGCGATGTTACTTCTTAACGTTCACATTGAAACTAAATTGAAATGAAATAGTTTGAATGTAAACTGGAAAAATAATTTAACAATATTAGGCCCTATAAAGGTTAAAAGATTTAATTTTTTCCACTTTTCTTAATAATAATAGTAATTCTAATAGTTTATTTTCATCTTTAGGTACTTTAAATACCTACTATACGTATAACAATAAAACACTGTTAAGGTAACTGAAATTTAAGTAGAATTTAAAATGTAACATTGCCTTTTTTCACATTATAAAAACATTGAGTTGATAACTTGCTTAAAGTTAAAGCTAAAAATAATAACTTCTTGTAAGAAACAAAAGGCGTTGTTAAGGAACCAAGAATGAAAATCTTTGGTACCCGTATTAAAATAATTAAAATAAAAACGAAGAAGCGAGGAAAATAGAATAAAAAAAAAGGTTTTGAATCAACAACAACAAAATATTACTTTTTCTCTACATTGACAGCAATTAATAAAATTTATTAAGTTCTTTTAAACTAAGCGATGTCGTCTACACATCTAATGAAATTAAACAACAGCCTTCCTACCTTTATTACTGCAAAATTATCAACATCGCGCGTTGTTTATGCGCGCAGTAACTCACCGTCGAAGCCTTCTTAGGTCATTAGGAGAACGACACTCATTCGGGGCGCCATTTAGATAAAATGCCAGAGATTTCAACCCCCTAAGACGCGAGTAATGACTCGCGAAGATTTCGGGGTGCAAATGTTTATATAGGGTGCGAATTTCGACTGTAATTCGGGCACCACGCCCCATTTGTGCGAAGGTGTATTTTTGAATTGAATTTCAGTTTATTTGTAGATACTGTTTATCATTTGTTACATTACATTAAGGTAGGCGTTTGAATTAAATTCACATGAACACAGCAAAATGGTAATACCTAATATTTACCTTATCTAATTAATTAAAATATTAAACTTGAAACATAAAGTAGAGCTACTTAGGTATAAATTGGGTCTTTTGTTTTTTCCCAATCACATCAACGTATACTGAACTGAACTAGATTTTTTGTTGGTTACTTACCTAGACCCCTAACAAATGGAAGTACCTACCATACGAACATTGAAAATCATTTTGAGTGCCCATTTTTCATAGTTCTTTTCCCACTCAAGAACATCCCGATCTTAAGTTGCGTTTATGAATTAGTTGATTACTAGATCTGTGTGCAATTACGATATGAAAAGAAAATAAAGATACCTTTTTCAATGTAGGTATACCTACATAGGTTAAAAGCACCCTGTAGAGTGAAGCTCTTAGCGTTGCACTAAGCTTATCTCCCGTCTCCGCTCGGTGTTCCGATAACATTAGTCACAGGCTCTATGAATGTTTATTTAAAGACTTGTAAACATACATGAAATATAGCTATAGGTAATTTGTTGCTATATACCTACTTATCCGGTAGGTATAATTAATAAGCGTGGACTATTATTTAAGCTTGGTTTAATACTGATGCTTATTCTGTCTTTCATTATGTTATTAAAAGTGACAGCAGTATTTTTAAACTATGACTAGGTTTAGTCCACTATAAAGGGGATCATGTCTAAGGTCATAATTTTGCACGTAGGGCTGTAGGTACGCGGGTACAAATTATCATAAGTTTATAAAAAGTTGCTCTCATTAGTCATCAGATAATCATAGTTTGATGACTCTCATATCAATGTCGTTGAGAAGGAATCCTTTTTCAACTTGTTTCTAATCTCTTATCATTTTATGCAAGCACATGATTTTAAGCTCCACCCATTTTTATTTTGAAGTTTTTTTTCTAGTCCTGTATTATTTTCGTATTGACGATACCTTTCAAAGTTAGTAAAGTAATTTATTTATAAGTTTGTCTTTAATTAAAAAAAATTAAGTACCTACACCTATCAAGGTTTTCCATCGCATCCTAGAATGCTTAATTCTTTACTAGATAACCTCAGCAAATTTTAATCCATGCACTCAACTAACACTGAACTGATTAGAAAACTAAAACGCTAGAGCAAGCGCGCCAACCGCAAGAATTATCGACCCGGCGTTCAAAAACTCGACCCTTTTCAATTCGTTTAATAACACTTACAACTAAACGCACACAGCGGCACCAACCACCCCGCCTTAGGGCAATTCTTCAAAGGGTGGAAAAATCCCACCCCTCCCCACCCAACCCGTTCGCCTTAAAGCATTCTTAGGGTGAAAAAAGGGGTGGATACTTAGCAACGAATGAGAACGGATGCATAGGTTTTTGCTCTTCGGTTTCTGAATGGGTTGGCTGTTTGAATTTTTAATTTTTGCGCGGGCTGTCCGCTGTTGGCGGGCTTGGCGCGTTCTTTTTTTGAATTCCGCGTTTATAAAAAATCTTGTTTCCTCTTTTTTGAGATTCTGATGTAGACAGCTAGTACGGTTTTTCTTTTAATCGACGTGTTGATTAAATAGTATTGTTATCTTGTTAATGTGTTAAAATTGCGTTCTTTCTTTGAATTATTTTCCACAAGTCTTTCAGTAGATATGTTTTTTGTAGAACTAGATACCTACCTACCTATTTATTGACGAACCGTATAATTTTATAATTTAGTACCATCTCTAAAACACTGAACCTCTTATAATAGCTTTAAGATTTAATGAGCAGCTATAATAATCAAAGTAATTCGACACTCAAGAAACCATGTAGACCTTATTCAATTTAATAGCCAGGCAAGAATAGGCACACAAGCATCTTCCAAGCAGGCAAACGCAATTAGACGCCACTCTGCCTCCGAATTACGGCACAGATTAAAATAACGATCGCAGCGCCACTAAAAACCCCCCGCGCTAAAAAACTTAGACCCCCTCACGCACACAGATTAAAAATACCCCGCCGTCTATAGCACACCACAGTTGAGGAGGAAAAGTATGTCAAACCGTAAATGATTTATGTTAAATACCCGTTCAGGTTATTACTTTTGTTACTAACGAACGAAGGTGTGTGTAAAATAAGTCCCAATACATTAAAATATCTAATTTAAAACAGAATAACTACTTGCTTTTTGTTTTAATTATTTCGTAGTTACCTACCTTTTTCACATTTTAACTTTTAGTACAAAACACTTAACTTGGGATTAGCAGACATACCAATTCCTACTTATGTCACAGGCTTTTATAGGCTTCGAATTGGTCAACAAATAGGTACTACCTACACTCTAAATTTGTACCATTTAATGACACCTACATACATTTCCTAATTTAACACTTTTACCTATAGATAACTAATAAATTTACTGATTACAATTTAGATTTAGAAAAATACAAACGAACTGGGAACCTCCTCTTTTTGACAAAGTTTAAAACCTCTTAACTAACCAATTATTCTGGTTTCCCTTCATTGTAAAAAAAAACAAAACACAACTCTACCGATTTCCTTACACTGCGCTAATACGAACACATGCAAAAAACTTTAACTACTCCCCCTTCCCCCCAGGGGTGCCTCATATCCTTGCAGAAATTTTGTTTACTTCTCTCTGAAGGAACCGGGTATCCGGGAAGCGTTTGAAATAGGAACACAGCGGGATTGGTTTTGCGTTTTAAGTTTTAATCTAGCGCGCGCGGGATGTACCTACTTGTTTTGTTTTTTTTTTTTGTCTCTATGGTTGCTATTGTTTTTTTAATAGTGATTCTTTTAGACGAAGTTTTGTACCTGTCTTAAGCATCTTTAGAGTCAAATCAGTCAGTCTATTGTTTAATAGTGATTTTATTTAAGGTGAAGTTTTGGCCCTGTCTTAACAACTAGTAGGTACCTGTTTTTGTGTCAAATGTTTTTATGATTTTGCTAAGTCATTTTATTATTAAGGAAAATCGTGTCTTTACACAAATTTCCATAACCTTTTACATACAATGTAGCCAGATAACTATGCGTTTAGTTCATTTTTTTATTCAAGTATTTAGAACACCTCTATCATTTACCCTTTATAAGGACAAAGGAAAATTAACGGCTACACAGTTTTTGTCACAAGCTTTTCCAACGGATCTATCTAAATATGTACATAAGTATATACCTACGATTATAAGTATCTAGGTATAACACATAGGTGGGTAACTAACCGCCATTTACATCGCAACGACATCAAACGTCTTTCTTGTTCGGAATTTAAAATTCAAACAAACTGGCAAATTTAAACAACCAAGATGGCGGAGCCGCGTCGTCTTTGATAAAAGCACTTATTTGAATTTGGAACTTTTGATGACGACGTAATCCGACGTATATTCAACAGACTGAAAACGTATACTGAATGCGAATGAGTATTATTTACTCGACTTACTTCGACACTTAGGTCCGTATTAATAGATAAACACAATTTAGGGTTTAGTGTATCTTGAGTGCGATAATAACTACGAAAAACGCGCACTGAAGATGTTCTCAAAAAGGTTCTTAAATTCCGTTTATTAATACGGGCCTTAATTTTATGCAAAATTAAGTGGTAATTTTCTAAAATTCGAATTACTTCCCTGCAAAGGCACTTATTTGCATAACATTTATACTTAATTAATGACAAAACAAAAATTACATTAGATCAAAGTAGCTTCAAAAGATACAGATTTTATATAGGTATCTAAACCACCCTTGTACAACGTTAATTTAACCGCTCTCCTGCTTGAGGGAAGACCAGTGTTTAGATTTTTTTCAATGATGACTTCTATCTATACCTATAGTATCTGTTTAAATTCCTAATTTAATTCATTCACCATTGAATGCAATGAACGAACGACCGAACGAATTCAATAAGAACAGCATGCGTAATAGCATAATTTGGATGTGAGTTTGGTGATGGAAACATCTTTATATCGATAGTCGATACTTATAGGATAACAAAGCCTAATAAAATGTTCCTTTAGCATTGACATCTCCTCAACCAAAACAAATATGTGAACAGTTTTGCTTTATGGCCAAGTTTTACGGTGGAACTCCTCGACGGAAGTGTACAAGTTTTATCGCTTAAGGGTTAGCCTTGCGATGGCTAAATTGTCACATCACTTTCAAAGTTTTATAAGTACCTACGTAATTCGTAGGTAGTCGTAAGTAGTATACACGTAGAAATAAAACAAGAATCGTATAACTTACAAACGTTTTACACTTTCATTTCTCCAAAATGTTTACGATCTGTGACGTGATCAAAGACATGCTCGTATTTTATTGAAATTCACTCTTTGATATACCTACTTTTTTAATTCAATTCAATTTAATGTAACTGTGTAAATGATGGATAAATAAAGCTTATTATTATCATTATATTAATTCTAATTGAAGTAAAATTATCTTAAATACTATTGTTAAGAAACAACAAAGTCTTTGAGCCTCATTTATTATATCACTATCACAATAGCTTTAAGACACAATAGCTAAAAGGACATTCTACGACATAAATCATCGCCTTGAAGGAACGTAGGAAGGCCTTCTTAGAGGCGGCTACAATTTGCTTGTCACCTTGGTATGGCGTTATAAAATATTTTACCTGCTTTTGAATTCACATATTTCATTACTTACTGAATTTGATTGTAATTACACTGAATTAGTTTAAAGTTAAATATTCTTTAAGTTATTAAATTTTTATTTTATGTAGGTAGGTACCTATCTAAACATGAAAACCGACCTCAACATAAAAATATAGCTAATAGGTATATTTAGGTAAGTAGGTATATAGGTACGTTATCGACACCGAATAAACTCGGCCAGATTTACAGAGCTACAAATAAAAGTCCAATTTAATAATTTTTCTTTAGATAAAATTACAATAAGAAAATGATCATCAAATTATATACCTATATTCAGATCTCAGACATTTGACTTCTTTTGTATTTATGATTTCCATAACGTCACAACATGGGTAGGTATCTACACTTATTAATACAAATGTCGTAAAGTTACCTGTATTTATAATTTTGTTGTACCTACTTCAAAAATAACACATTTTAAATAGCGTCTATAGTCACATTGTTTACGTTTTGATTTTTATCGACTATCGATAAGTGTTCAGGTGTTCACCAAACAACCCTGCAATAGGCAAGGGCGGATCCAGCTTTGGCGCCAGAGGGAGGTCACATATCCAGCTTTGGCGCCAGGGGGGGGTCACATAGTCGTAGTCAGGTCAAGAACTTATAATTTAATTTTGATAACAATAGATACAAGTATAAAGTAGGTATTTAATTTATGTACATTAGTACTGTACTTACTGTCCTTAAAAATCATTATGTTCTTACTATTACTTACTATTAGTGGCCCACCTAAGTCCTGGAACCATCTCAGG
>DWBH01000216.1:0-14329 GCA_018230765.1 Ernsta delagoae
CCGAGCTATAGCGCCCGTATTGACCCCACATCCACTCTTATTTAATAAATTTCTGGTAAGCAAATCTTTTGATTCGTTAGGAAGTTTTGTATTCAGGCATAACATAATTAAACATTTATAAAAATCGTTAACAGGGTTCTAAATAAAGTTCTCATAGCATAAATAACTCATTGTCATATTTGTAAGCCAGTGATGATTTGATGACGATAGTACCTAAGTACTTAGTAGCAAATCCTAAACAATGTTAGATGGATGCATAACCCAGAAAATGTTATAAGTGGGAAGTGAAATTACATGTAAAGTAAAACGGGTAATGCGAACTTGACTGACATTGCTTGGAGCGTGTAAAACGTAATTTGACTCTACCGTAAGTAATAATTCTATCTAACTACTTATAGACGGCAAAATGCTGCCTCATGGATGTCTAGCCCGTTAAGTTAAAAGACTTACGTACCGTGTGTTAGTTAGAGCCGACAATGGACTTTATAGGATGACTTAGCTATGTATTACTTACAATCATTTCACCCCTGCTTCTTATTCCTTATAGGTAGCTACTTAGACATAAGTTAGTTTGGTGCTACTAGGATAGTTAGGGTAGATACTAGAGTCGGTGCTAGGACACCATAAACACCATAAAAATGATTAGAACAGCTAGTTATTTGCTTTTAATGGAACGTTCCAATGATACGCTACAGTATTTTTACCTGAAAATGTTGTGAATGTTGTATTTAAAACGTTTATAGTTAAGGTTTATTACTGTAATCATCATAAAAACGTTAAAATAGAAATTCATTGATGACGGTATCACGGTCATGTTAATTGATTTTCATGAAAGTAATAAAGTAAGTAAGGTTGGCCTTCGCTTGCAAGGAATTCACCAACACCGTTACCTCAGTTATATCTGATCTAGTTTAAAGATTATTTGAAGAGGAAAGGAAATTATAAAACAAGAACATGCGATAAGGCCGGATTTTTATCTCCGTCCAACTTTAATCTGTTAGTACGTGGCTTTAGATTGATTTTCGTTTGATTTTGATACATTGATGGAAAGATACCTTACATTTACATGCCCTATTATTATTTAAAGGATAGATAATAACTGTTACCTCATGAAACCCACCCATTAAAACCGTTTTGATTAATCATTTAAAATTACTCAATCATTATTTTACATTCCAATAAAACGTACTATATATACTATCCTTTTATCCTTTCCTTCTCTATCCTCCTATCCTACCACTAGCAATCACTTTAACTCAAATACGTACACTCATCCTTGCTTAATTAAGCTTTGAGTTAGACGGAAGTAGGTAAATGAGAAAAATAGTCTATGTATGATACTTGTTATTTATTCTAGCCATTAACAATTACGGCTAGCACCGACTAGTCTAGCCCTGTCTAGCTACGGATGCAAAAGAAACAAAAACAAAGCGCAATGTACCGTAAAAACGTATTAATGTGGTCGCGTTTTTGTGCCGTTTTTTTATAATTTTTTTCACACTCGCACTTAGGATTAGCCTAGTTTCTACCGCAATTATGACTTTTACGAATTTTTCGTGAGAATTGTACCGAAAACCTTATAATAAAGTATATTTTTGGGTTTGAAAGTTTAAACTTGTCAATATACGATTAACTATTGTACCTACTTATACAATCATTATTTGATAAAAATAAAAAAAAAAACATTTTATTATAATTACACGTTTTTGACCATTTCTGATGTATCTTTCCTGCGATAAATATATTTTTGTGACTCATTCAAAGATGAAGCTGTATTAAGTATTAATTAATGAATTTAAAATTCGATTTAAGTAAATAAAGTTAACAAACATCGTTGGACATGGTGTAAATTAAAAGCAAATATTTTAATCGAACAAAACATTATTCTGAAGGATAAAGAATGACTCATTTAGTACTTAATGAATGGCAATGAATGAGAGTTACGCCATCGATTATTTCTTGTAACGTAAAATCAATATTTAACTAATTACTCATTGTTTTATTACATAATGGTAGACCTTATGAATATGATGATATGTATTAAATCTACTTTTAAGATAATATTTTTATAATTTGGTCACTTCTGGGACGAAAGTAGGTAGACCCAAGAAGTAGGTAATTGTTTATTAAAATTGACATTGACACTTATGTATCTAATCAGAGATATTATTATGATCTTCGAATGGGTGTGTTATACATATACATAAACTTAGGTTAGTAAACATTAGTTGAAAAGTTGCGTATTTCCTTTTCTGCCTACATGCAATACCTCCAAGTATCTAAACAATAGCATTCCGAACAAACGAATCATGTTTAAGAAGGCTGCATTCTGTTCTCTATATCTACAATATACTATGTACATATATGTATTTATATATGTTACCGGATATGCCTTGTTTAAGAGTGGGTTAAGGCGCCTTTAGCGATTTGTATTCTAGTTGGCGTTTACTGACCTCAATGCTTGCCAGGTTCGCTTTGGACATCTTAATGAATTTGGCCGGAAAAATCTCAAAATAAGGTTTCATTTAAAAGTGGAGGGCAAAATTTCGTTTAAAAAAGTACATATTTTTAACCCCCCACGCAAAAACGACGAGTGTTATAAGTTTGACGTGTCTCTCTCTGTGTGTGTGTGTGTGTCTGTAGCATCGTAGCTCCCAAACGGATGATCCGATTTTAATGCGGTTTTTTTGTTATTTTCTTTATACCTATGTAGGTAAATTTTATAAGTCCTAGAGGCGTCTAGTCTTCATTACCAACCTAATACGTACTTAGCTTGACACTGGACACACTGAAGCTCATAAACAATAGACACTAAGAAGGTACGAATCAGACGAATTTCAGATCGATTCAATAGATAGACAGGAAAGCCATAATGTTCAAGTTGCGACAGAAGCTTTGCTGAGCGAAGTCATGTTCGAAAGTCGAAAGGGGGTCGCGTCGCATCATCAGCCGGCTTACCTATAGGTGAGAGCAAAACAACCTTGATACGAAGAAAGCGCCCGGAAAGATCGCTGCCAAAGCCTATTATATAGAAGTTATAGAACTATCAGCTCTGTGTCATTCCGTTTGTGTCTGTTCTAGTTCTAGTTCTAGTCTGAAAAATGCGAGCCACGAATTATCTTTGTTTTTAGCGTTTCATATTGAATCTAGGTATTTCAAATTACAATTTACATTAGCGTTTCATGCAGTCAGGTTGGTTTGATCCGAAATTCTTAACGCTGAAGAGTACCTAACTGACTACCTACTTACTCCTTACCTTAGAATGTCTTAGAATGTTGCAGAAAAATAAAAAGTGTAAGCAAATAAAATCCATTTTATATTTGTTGATGTTACCACAATGTTACACAGATGGCCAGTTATTACGCAAACGGACGGACGGCGATCGGTTAACTTTGGAACAGTTAGGCCAATTACGGTTGGAATGGTCCCATTCTATGTTAGCTTGTAGCCGTTAAACTTATTACGGGTTTGTTTGCCTGTCATAAATGCAATGGTTACATTGTTACGAGGTTGTGATTGTGACTGTCTGGCACATCTAGGCCTTTTAATACTACGTGTCATACGTGTGGCACTTTGTGGCCTCAATTTTAACAAAAAAGTAACATTTATATAATAGAATAGGTGCAACATTTACCAAAGGCCTATTAAAAGAAATACTATGTATCGGTAAAAACGAAAAGACAAGGGTTGAGATGTTATCTTGATTTGGCATTGTTTATCGATTAAGATATAAGTCGGTGTTTAAATGTAAAATATGCACATTTACTTAAGTTATGTGACATTGGCCTACATTCTACATTAAGCAATGCCTTCGGCAAAACAGTTTATTTGTTCCGGCAAAGCCTTAATATTTTCATCAATCGAAACAAAAGGAAACATCAACAAACGAAAATCTTATAGTATCTTTGCAGATATATCAATGAAAATATTCGGCAGTGGGTATACTAAAATCCAGTGTTTTATCATCTAAAATAATCTTTACATACTAAATAATTGCTCCTATAAGAGAGCAAAGACCTCCAATGCTTAGTTTAAAAAACATCCTTAAAAAACTTATTCGTTCAATTGTTAAAATACAATCGTTAAAGCTCAAAGCAAATTGTTAACAAAAACAGTCAAAGATCAGCCGAGCGTTTAACAGTTATTTTATCAGATATATAGGAAAGCTCTTAGCTCACTAATGTAACGGGATCTCTGGTGACTAATTAAAACTAGGGTACCATAGACAAAGACCTACCTACTTACACAGAAACAACGAATTTTACGCGGCCTTTAATAGTTTAATGTTTACCGTAAGATAACGGATGTGTGCTTAACCTTTTCATTTTTCGGTGGCCTCAGTCTCAGATAGGTTTATGTATTCGCTCTTGGAATGTTTAAAATTCAGTTGAATATGCCCATTCAGACCCGAATGGTTTGCTTAAAAGATGATCCCACGGTTTAAATTTTTGAAAGCAGCGTTGGATGTTATGTATTTTTTTTAATTGTATGTGTCATTCATTGAGGCCAGAATTTATTGAGATATTAAACGTAGAGAGAATTAATAAAATAGACGAAAAGAGAAATTTTCAGTCAGAGAAAGTGGATAAACAGCCTATTGTGTATGAAAAGTTCTTGAAATTTTATGTTCTAATGTTGTCAGTGAGATACGCTTAATATAATAAATATGATACACATAAGATGAAGACTTCACTTCTATTTAACGAATACTTAAATAAAACGAATACTTAAATAAATAGGTAACCTAGTGGTACTTATATAGGATTAGCTGTGTCCTGGAATCTAGTCGAAAGACTGACTAGCATGATAGGAGTTGATAACACTACAACAATGCGACGTCTTTTAAATTGATTTTATTATAATTTGTATGAAACTGACAAGAGGCCCGCCCTCAGCTAAGCTACTCGTACCATCTATCATTTAGTCTGATTGCATAGGTATTTAAGCTGTCTGTCTGTTACTAGTCTAGTCAATTTATAAAGAGACCGATGATTAGGTACAAAGTAATATATTCCAAACATAATAATTACAAGTTAGAGTCTAATAATAATTATTCAATTTGCACTTGAAACATTCTCTAGACCGTTAATTAAAGCAAGTGGTACAGTTTACGCAAGTCTCCCACGGTGTTAGATTGTCGAACCGAACATTGTCACTTTTTTCCATGCGGCTAATTACTTATTTATTACCCTATGTTAATTATAATAATTACACTATCCTGGATTTTTATTTTTGCACATACTGAGCTTTGATTGCTTGTAACACAAAGTAATACTAATACCTAAAAAATATTGTCTCTGAAATCACCTAAAAAGTAGAGCGATGTAATCAGAAATTTTATCTGAGAATTAAAACAAAAACTGCGTAGCAATAAATAGCATTTAAGATTTTAAATTATCTAAAATTAACGACGTAAAATGAAATTAATAGTTTCAGATCGGAAACTGAATATTTATAAGTAGAGCCTAATTTATTTAAACAAGCTTTACTTGTTGCAATCAAATATTTCTTAACCGCCTATAATTTATAATTGCTTTAATGTTTTTACTTCGCATTGGTTTTTCGTGATAGTTGTAGGTACTCGTAAGTAAACGGCCTTAAAATATATTTTATTTTAGGAAGTCCGGGAGGTTAAACAAACTTTCCCGTTAAGCAAGTATTAAGTAATGAAGTCAGTAATGAATACACTGTTTTAACTGTCTTACAACCTTATGCACCGAGATATTTACATAAAGCATTTTTTTCCGCTACAGTAGTTTCACTGTTCAATCACAAGATATGAGGCATAGTATAAATAAAATTCCAAATAAGTCATCAGTAGTCAATGTACCTTCACAAATTAATGCTAATTAAGTACATATATACATAGTTATGTTTATTCTACGGTGCCTCAGAAAGTAATGAAAAAAATACCTTCCCAATTAGTTTCAGACTGATAGAGACTCAAGATAAAAAAAAATTTTTGGCTTTTTCGCACAAGGGGACTTGATTTGCCATCACAATAACTAATATCGCTTGGGAAGATACTTATCATCCTACTTCCATTTGAATGGATTCTCATGAGGTTACAGTCGGTCAAGGTAATTGTGTCATCATGACATCGCAATAATTAACTTATGCCTTTTTGGGAGCAAAAATTGGAAAAAAATTACACCAAAAAGTTGAAGACACTATCGATTTAGCAAAAAATAAAAGTAAAATTAATACATCTTCTTTCTGTCTGCTTCCAACTTCAAGTTTTTTCTTAATTTTTATTACGCTATGTTATAGTATTATTGTTATATCGATTTCTGATTTCCAAGCGTAAGAGTTAATGCTAAACTGTAGGTAGTCATTTTCTTGGTTAGTGGAATGCATCGGGTTATGAGTCCATTGCAAACACGGTTGCTAAACTCCTGCAATAAAGATTGTTATCACTACTGGTCGTAAACAACAATATGATCGCGTCCGCTGTAAAACTGGGTGGATCACCTTCGTTGCTAAAGTTGTTAACGTGCTATGTTACCTACTGGGAGGCGATTCCCGGCGAGGCACATAACAGTAAAATATCGCTTAATAGTAGGCTTAGATCTACATTTATGTATGTATGTACATGCAAGCTGATAAGGTCTCGTATAGTGAGAGCAATTTTCAAATGGAAACTTATTTATGATCTCGCCAAAGCTGAGTTTTAACTAAAGGTTTTTGTCGCTATTTGTTAAAATTTCTATATTATGTTCTATGAATGTGACTGCTCTTTCATTCGGCAGTGTATAAAACTTGATAAATTAATTGAGATGTATTCAATCCTAATTATCCAATTAATTAATAATTCAATCTTGTCACAAAGTCGTGTTTAAATTAATAAATAAATATATCTACTTTGAATATTTATAGAGTCAGCTGTGATAAAAACAAATTTTGCTTTAATAAAATATCGTGTTTCTCGAGTTTAAGAATCTATTTAGCTAGGTACTTATTCTTTATTCTATAAAACGTTAAACTAAATTTCATTCTTTCTCTATTTTTAAATTTCTGTAATAAGTAAAATCTATAAGAGGCCATGGTAGGTAAGCATGAAAAGAAAAGATCAAACACAATCAAAATTACGGAGAGGTTTCACCTGTCCAAGCTCTCCTTATGTACGTAGGTAGGTACTTGCTGATGTGACACTTTAAAGTTCAAACGAAATCACCATCACCATCTAAATAAATTTACAGAACTTTGTTTCTTATGCCAAGGGAGAATAAGAATAACTTTATCTTCGCTAGTAATAAAATTAAAATAGTTACATACAGATTTGAATCGTAGAAACTACGTAGAACTGTCACATTCACAGAGAATCGCATTAGTTCAAGTTCATGAGCGGTTCAAATTTAATAGGTTATTTAGGTTGGTACGTTTTTTATGTTTCAGTAAGAATCATGGCTAACTTTCTTTATTACAATGGAAAAGGTAAAGTACCTACTTCGATAGGTACTTTTTATTTTGAACTCAATTCCAACTAATAAAGACCGGACGACGAAAATGTACGTAATTTACTCTTCTGCATATTTTAGGACGAGATGTTTTCTTATAGCTAACACTTACCTAATCTAGTCTAATTTTTACAAAAACGTGTTAATTTTTTTATTAGTAGCCTGCCTACTCATAGTAGGTCATTACAATATATTATGACTGTAGGTATCTGTATATAGTTAGGTAGTACCAATACGTAATGCTTTCATAGAATGAATTGTTAGGCAATTTCAATTCCAATTCTCGTAACCATTTTAATTGAAGAACAATTTTTTTATCTGGTTTAACAATTTGCACATTCAAACGTGCAATCAAAAAACTAATTTCTTTGCAACCGATGTTAAAGATTAATGGACTATCCATTAATAGGTACTATTAAAATGTTTGAAATTGCGAGATACATTCTTTTTGCAATAAATATCGACAAACCTTTTGTAATGGAGTTACGATGTGTGAGGTAAGGTAAGTAAGTTAGTAGATAGGTATGTATAGGTACCTACTGATACATACTGGACAAACATAGATGAGTAAATTATTGCAATGAGTAAATCGTGTGTGATATGTTTATTTCCAAACTAATAGAGGTACCTACAACATTACTACATTTGACGACCCGTGTGTTGTATTTGTTATAAAACGATCCACTAAACGAAGGGTCCTGGGTTCGATTCCCAGCGGGGCAGAAGTTTTAATTGGGTATTATTTTCTGTTCTCAGTTTGGGTGTTTGTGTGAATGTCTTTGTATGTGTCCATGGCACCCACGACACAGGGAATCCTAGTATGGGGCTATGAGTGTGAAGCGTTATTTATTTATTTTATAATATTTTTTCTTGTAGTTGTAGCTACCTAACCTTAAAAAAACCTTGTCTGTTATTTAATGGTTACGTTCGGAAGGAAGTGCATAGATTGGCAACGCACGATGCACGCGCTTAATTGCAGTTGTGCGAAAGAAAATCAATTAGGCGATGAGATAGAACACCAGTTATTATTAATTACGTACAGTGTTGTGTAGCAATCAATTACAAACTCAAGTGGACAATTATGTTTGACGTAACAAATATGATAGGAGAATAATAAAATCATGCAAAATGCAGGTAATAGTATGAAGAGGTTTTGTTAAAGTTTCAAGATGATAGACCTTGTAAAGGTCGCTTGGGTAAATGCTAACGCCGCGCCGCCTTGTAACACATTCTAAAATAAGTATTTTCATCAAGTTTTGTAAATTTGTTTGGAAAGGTGGATGTCAAAGACAATACCTATGAGGCATATCTACAAGTAGGCATATGATTTATCTAAGACAGGACACATGTCATATTTTTATTTGACGTTGGACATCTCGCAACCGTTACAACGTACCTGCCTTTCGCAGACTGCTATTTTTTTTCGATGCTAAATAGCTATAATTAGTATCCAATATGCAAATTATTGACGAAAAATATCTTTCTGATTTTGTAACATTTAGCGATAAAGGCAAGCGAAAGTAAACTCATGAATAAAACGCCAATACGCAGGTTGTTACCCTGACAATCATGGGCACATCTGGCTGTCACTGACTGACTTACAAAAAAAAAAACCTGTTGACCCATTGCTGGATTCGGTATACGGTTTGACAACTCCAACTTTACTGGTTTTGGCCTAAAAGGAGAGCCGTAACTTGAATGGAAACTTTGCTTCGTCAACTCACGCACAGACCTTTTAGACAAAGTGTCAAGGTATGAATAAAACATGTCAATTTTCCTCAGCTTTTTGCCGGTCACATATTCTAAGAATTGCGAACCATGAAAGAAACTTGATTTGGTTTCTGGATATAGATTTAAATATTTATGTGAAAGGTTAAATCATATAGTTACAATCTTTTAAATATGATTGCACTATCATCTGTACCTTCTTACCAACCGCTCAATTTACCCGCGAAGATATTTCAGGCTATAGGTCCACTCAGTTAAGACAGTGACACTGACAACCACAGTTATTAAATAGGTAATGCTTAATTTAGCTTTACCCGTCTACCATATACTAATTCCAATGTAAAGGCTAGAACACGTTTATTGCAGCACAAACAAAATGTTTTAGGCACGATAAATTTTGTCGAATTTCGTAGCTTACTAAACACAAGTACCTACCTACCTACCTATAGGTGGTAATATTTATACGCGTACCAATACGCAATATTAGCCGAATAAATGGTTAGTGCCGTGAAGGTTGTTGTTTTATCGGAGATTTCGGAGAAGTGAACGTGAAGTAGTTTTCAGCCGAAAACGCATAGTGCAAGAATTTCAAATTATTTTAAATTAGTAGGTAGATAGCTCTCTACCTCTTTTAAATATTTGATCCACCTGCCATAATATCCATAGTGAATTATTAGGTACTTTAGGTTCATACTTTTGGTTACTTTATTAGGTAGGTAGCTACGTGTACCTATGAGCGGTAAGGAGATAAGAGAAATAGCAGAAAAACCTATTATACCTGTGATGTTTTTATTTACCTTTACCAAAAGCTAAACGGGTTTATTAATATTTCATGTCATGTTGATACCTACGTAACATTTATTGGCTCTAAGAAACACAGAAAAGCCGAAAATGGCAATAAAATTTTATTAGATTTTCCGTGTTTCCTGACTCACTCGTTACTTAAAATAGTTCTACAACAGACGATAATTTATGGAAATGTACATATTTACCATGGCTAAAATTCAGTTCACTTAGGTCTTTTCCTCTCTCATCCGTAACTATGGTTGCAGCGACATTCCTGAAGAGTGAATAGTAAGCACCTACCCACTTAGTAACTTACATTCTCCGTAGTGACGAAAGCCTGACTAATTCCTTTATTTAATGAGTTGTTTCGCTGGGAAATACATTATCATGGATTCTATAAACTAAATATCTGTCTTGTAGGACACTCTTATCGCTCATTGCAATATCTTCTAATGAATAGGAAAGATCTTTCTTCTGATGCTTTACAAAAAGGACACACACATTTTTGGAATTTCTCGTTTCCCCATAAAGACTCAAGGCTTATCAGTTCTACCGAGCCGTCAGAACGTGTTTTGTGTACACAAAGCAAGCGTAAACACTACTTTTACATACGAATGGCGTAAGACAGAAAGTGAAATCGCTTTTAAGTGGTAATACGTGTAAAATTGTGACCTATTGAAACAGAGCTCCTTGGATTTACCATGTCACTGTCGTCTGTATACATCAATACATCATAAAGATACGATATTTATGGCTTATTGTTTTATTTGGCTGTTGACAGACAGATGCAAACACAAGGGAAAGGGTTCAGAGGGATTTGGGACCCTTTCGAACTTGATAGAGCTATTATTTCTTTTGAACCACAGCCCATGAACTCCAATGATAAAATAACTAGGACGTCACAAAAGCAGGTCGATGGACATAATAAATTCTTCAATCTCAAGAATACTGATCGGTGGGAACGTAGATTGCAAATTATAGGCCTAAGTGTGTATTATTATATTGTGTTGTTTGAATCATACAAGTATTTGTGTGTCATCATTTTCGCATTTCCTCCGTAGTCATTGTCTTCGTCACTTGAACTGCAATCTTATGTCTCAAAGATATAATTTTCATTTGTCAAGTCGCCATGTTGATATGTTTTTAACTGGATGTGATTTTGGAATCTTTTCACTTAAAGTATTAAAAATTGCTTTACCGACAATTGGAAGCAGTTATTACCTACTTAATTTTCTTCGGTTGTACCTAATATCAAGAAAAATATGTCTGGGAATTATTTTCCCACAGTCAATTTGTTACCAGTTTTGTAACTAGCATATTTTACCTACTTAGTAGCGACTAACTCTATAGTTACCTACTCATGGTAATTTTGGGTTGATTTGAATGGATTTTGGGTTGAAGACACTGAATCCAGGTATAAACTTAGGGCTTAAAATATTGAAATTTTGGAATATATACCTACATATAGTATCTGGGTGGGTAGGTAGGTACCTATTAAAAGCGTGACTCACAATTATTTCGAATAGATTGTATTAAAGTTGTTTTCATTTTCAAATACAATAGCAACGATGTATTTAACTCTAAATACTTACTATACTCAAAATAACAGGCAGTATAGGTAAGTACCTTAGAAAAACAATAACTTGAAACACAATGTAGTTGTTAGTTAGGCACTCTGCATTATCAGTAGACTTGTGCAATTGTGCAAGCCGTTAACACAATCGGAACAGTTATTAGATTAACACTTTCCGTCCACTGAAATGTTTAGCTCTACACTAGCATGACGAGCGGTACCACTTTGTTGCTTACTGCTATGTCGTGACTTATTACTTGAGAATGTTATGATGTAATAATTTTACTGTTTTGTGAGTAGGTATTATGCTTCTACGTGAGGCGTATATTAATATGTACCTGCTTAGGTATTTTTACTAGGTATTTTAAAAGCTACTAAGAAATTTCAACAAAGAATAATCCGAGTCTAGGGGCACGCGATCGCAGATGCGCCAAGCACTTTCTATCAGATGTGGATGTGTAAATTAACTCTTAACGTAATGAACGTACGCATTATGGATCTTCAACACGAGGTCTTTAAGCTACATAATTTATGCGCTAAGCCAATCGTGTCATCGTTTGAACAGGTAATGCATTGGAATTTCCCATCAATTGATTTCAAGTCTTACGAACCATTTGCCATGCCATATTTTCCCGGTTATAAGCCTCGTGTAAAAGCCCTGTCATGTACAAAAGCAACACAAAAAGAAAGCCTTAGCTACTGAAAGCTAAAGCCACTGTTCGGTCAGTCTGCGCAAATCCGGTTCCTCCGGTAGCTTTTCATAATGCAACAGCCAGCACGAACTCGTGACCTGCGTGCGTGCGTCTTCACGATCCTCTCATGCATATTTCATATTTGATCAACACTTTGTCATTGTTTTAAATCGACAAAAAATTCCTAGTGTTGAGTTCAATATTACTGCTACCTCTACTCATTAAATAAATTAATAATTAACATTCGGTAGGTAGTAGTAGTGAGTCAAGAAAAAAAGTTGCGAAGTATCAAGTGCGTGTTCTTTGTTCGTTTATAAGAAGAATCTGTGTGTTTGAGGTAGGTGTAAGGTACAATGAAGGGTCGTCGGCTGGTCAACGACCGCCGCTGGGCGCAGGCCGCATACCGTCCAGGTAAAAATAGACTGCCACTGCCTACCATCGCACGCATTCCCGATGTTGCAATGGCAACTTTGTATGCAATTCTGCGGTAATCGAAATAGCATTCATTTATCTCGGGAATGGAAGGATTTTATTAATGCTTGATGAGGGCGAGATAATTTTATTTTAGACTTAAATTACGTAATAATGCCATAAGTGAGTACCTATATGTTTAATCATTACCTAATTGTGTGGTAATTTTGGTATACACGTAAACATGCAGTAGGTATTACGTTAAGTAGGTCATTGTAGGTAGTATTACTTGTAAAGTGGTGTGGTATGGATGCGTTGAATATGTATAGTACTACTTAAACATCTATTGATATAACATACTTAGTGATGAATAATAAAAATGCTGATTCCATTTATGTCCACAGAAAAATAAGCATAATATTTTTGTCTCTTTTTAAAATTAAAGTGTAAGATTTAATACGTTACTATTTCGAATCTTACGCAACCCGCTAATCTGACGATCACGAATTTCAGATAGTGGGCAGCGAGGTAGCTCTATGTGAAGGACATCAACGCGCTACAGATAATCTAGCGTACCTATGCTAGAGAATGTTGATTTTATACTAGTGACGTAGGCATAATTAATGTTTAGGTACAGCAAGTATATACTTATTTAATTTAAATATACCCACAAAATATTTATTACTTATAATATTATAATCAAGTTGCAATGAGTAGTCTTGCCGGTCTGATTGTTGTGCAAAAAGTTGTTTAATTATAAACAAATAATTTATAGTTAATTATATCTAATATTAACATAATATTTATGAGATAATAAAAATTATAATGCCTACCTGTAATTCAGATTAAATAGGTATTTAATTAGCTAATAGTGAAGAGTTTAATTAATTTTTACACAGATATAGTAATAAATATTAACGTCAATAGTTTATTTATTAATTTTTTAAAAGAATACGTAAAGTATATAATTATATTACTTAAGGTATATAGGTATATAATATGTAGGTAATTGTATTCATTGTAATTAGAAGTAGAACCATTATATTTATACCATTACATTATAGAAACCTATCATTAGAAACCCGTCAGAGCTCTCTATAACCTACCTATAGGTATATACAGTTGTGAGACGTGTATGTTTCGACACATAAACAAAAAATTTGCATTAAAATACCTATTGTAGTTTGTACCTATAGGTGTATGCTAGTTTGTTGTCCATCTGTCTATTTAACCATTATTCATAATGTCGGTCAGACAGCGATATGTATTATGTATGTAGGTACGACGAGGTACATAAGTAATACCTAGTAAACTAGTGAGTGATAGTAAAAAAAAAGAATTGAGTGCGCATTTTAATTTTTTTATTTCGGTCTCCAGTTGAATCCCCGAACATAAGCTGACTTTGTTATTACCTACAAATACAAATAATACTTACTACTTACAAATGCAATAACTGGTAAGCAGGTATCGGTTTTTTTTTCAATAATAACAAAAGCTTTTCATTGGCTCAGTTTCCACCAAAGTTTGTCGAAGAGACGTGTTTGAGGAACGTTTAGGTAGCTATACATACTTATATAGTTAGGATATATTTCGATATAAGATAGGTACCATTATTTAAAAATTCTTAGACTTCATTATAATCATAATTATTGTTTACATTACATTATTATCATAATCTGTAT
>DWBH01000217.1:0-14328 GCA_018230765.1 Ernsta delagoae
ACAGTTCCATCAGGCGCCGTATAGCTAAAGGCCCCCTGGGCCACTATCACGTCGTTGCTGTCCGGTCCGCTGGCCTTCTTCAGTGTCCCTGTTTCGTCTGCCTTAATCCCGTTTTCCGTTTCATAGCTAAAATTTAAGAATTGTATTTATTAGTCTTCTACAATCCTTACTTCTCTTTATTGAATTATGAATTAGGCTTATGAATCCACTGGCGCCTGAGATTTAATATTAACAAATTCAATGTCCCTACTTATTTGGTTGTAGATGACCTTATTACCTGCTTAAACCCGTACTCGTATGGTAAAGATAATTAAATTGAATTTGTAATAATTAAATTTGTAGGTAGGTAGGTACCTACGTGCGCACTATTTGAACTAATATGATTCTCTAAGTTTGTTTGATTTGAATTTGTTTCACCTGTAAACGTAAGAACCATCAGGTTGTTGATCGAAGTCTTGTTTAATGATCGCTATCACCTTATCCCCCGGTGCCTGAGGGGCGGTTGCCGCTAACGCGATGACGCCAAGAAAAACTAGCACCCTCTGCAAACAAATACAAAAGTACATTCATTAAGATTAGTCAGTAAAAGGTTTTAAACATAAACGAAGAAAATATTTCAATGGTAAAACGCGTTCAATCTTTACTGAGCAAAAAGTATTAAGAGAAACTTAATATTTAACCAACAAACAGGAGGTTACCCATTAGGTAAAGTATTGAGCGAAGTGCGAAGTACAGAGCGAAGTTGAATAACTTTTAGAAGAAATAATTCCTAGTAAGCTTTTTTACCCAATATACTTATTATTCATTTCAGTTTAGAATCGCTGATGAAGGTAAAATACTTACAAGGGGTGAGTTTAAGTTTTTCTCCTGTCTAATGAAAATACGAAATTACATCAATGACCTATTCTTTCCCTTTAAGGTACCTATTAATCTAGATAGTGATTTGTTCTAGACTTTTCTATTCGGCAAAGTTTTTTTTTAAATTCATAAAATACACATTCCATATAAAATGTATGTATGTACATATTCATTCACAGCTACTCTTACCATTTTAAACACTTACTTTAATCACTATTTTACATTATTGATACAACACTAATTACGTTCCTAAAATTACGAATCGCAAAACTTGGTTTCAATATACAAAATACTCATCTTTTAGCATCTTATGTTATTAATTTGCTTTGACATTGGCCATTTAAGCAATCGTAAGTACTTAACTGCGTGCGTGGATGTCGCATGTCAGCTGTAAATCAATAGGAATTGTCAGATGAAGCTGCTCATTTGTGTATAAAACATAGATGCATATACCTGTACAAAATCGATTTATAATTATTTTATTCATATCTAATACTTAATGGCTTCTGCATTAAGTATAAGTGATACGACGGAATAGTGTTACGAAGGTTGCGGCTCTTAACGCATCGGTTATTTTATTATGTAAGATACGAATAAACTACAGGATACCAAATTATATAAATATAATTATTTAATAAATAAATAAATAAATAAATCAAGAAGATGAAGTTTAGACTGAAATTAAATTGAATGAGATTTTGACCATCATAATTTTTTTAATATTCCGATCGTAATTATGAAGATAATTAATTAAGTTTACTGAAGGGAGATATAGTTAAGTAAAAGATATTAAGATACAGTTTAAGTTTTCCGTAAGAATATCTATCTTTCACTTCCTTAATTTCTTTGTAGTTAAATCCTCACTGAATGTGACCAAAGGATCTTCTCAAGGAAAGAATCTTGTTAATGACAGTTATCTACTTATTAGATAATAAACAGAATCAATTGCTTGAAGTGTCTATCGCGTTATTCCATCATTCAATGCTTGCGTGGAATAGTGATGAGTGATGAGTGATGATACAGTCATTATATCATTACAAGTATCTACGTATTAATATAAATAAAGAAAATAATTATAGTTTATTAAAAAAGATTAAATCAAGTCATCCTTTGACAACCAGTATAACGGCCTTGATCATAAAATTTTATGGATATCAAAGTAATAGCATGTATAAATAGTAATTGGTCCACTTTTAGTGTTATCTGCAACCCATCTCCTATGTCGTCGTCACGGTTCGTCGTAGATAAGCTTTTATGAGTATTTTATATTATTAAGAGTACATAAAGATTATATCTTTTGCATAATAATGTACTTAGTCACACTACTTATTTAAAACAAGTTTCAATAATTAATTTTAAACGTTCCTATGGGAAATCCTTACTCACAATAAAATCTTATTATTGATAAAGTTATTACTTTAAAAACGATGATTTCAAATCGATTTGAGCCTAAGGCGTGTTTATATAATTATACGTATATACATACAATATTTGCAATCCTTTAAATTGTGCAAAATTCTGTGGGTTTTATTTCCAAAATTTATAAGTATAAAGTCACAGAAATATTTCTTTATAAAATGTATGTATGCAGAAATCTGCATAATAATATTATTATCTTGTGGTTTTGCAATAATATTGAGCTGTGGGAACTTGGCACAGAATTTGTGAGTCGCCTCCAAAGACAATGCTCTACGTGCAAAAACAAAACATTTGCACTTAATTAAGCGCTTGCATGCCTCAAGCCAGAGCTTGAAACAGAGACGTAAGTACCTACTCTTACTACTAAATTTTCTCTTTTAAATAATGAATACAGCTGTCTTCATTACTAACCATCAAACCGAAACTGAGTGCTAATATACTGCTAAAATACTAATGAGCATAGGTATAACATTATTTTATTTATATTGAAACATAGTAATTGGTTATGCTCTGTGCTCTGTGGTTAACTACTTCGTGTTTATAAACTTTTTTTATAATCGTGCAAATCGGCATAAAAAATTAGATTTCACGTCATTATTAATTTATTTTTAAGTGAATTTACAACTAAATATTGTCATAAATGTCGTTATAGTCATATTGCCATTTTTAAAATATAGGGAATTTTATTCTGTTTTTAACAAAAACTACCACGGTACGTAATATATTATTAGCACGCGAAATAGGTAAACGCACCTAATATTAGACATAATAATATTTAGGTACATACCTGTTAAGTGTCTAGTGATAAATTACTATTGTAGCAGTGCAATGACACCTCCGAGCTTGCTTTATTAATACCTACCTACACCTTTTTGTATCTTTACCACTCAAACTAAATTGAGATTAATTGAACTGAAAAACAACTTAAGTGGATACCAATCCAGACAACTTAATTAGACGGTTTATGAAAAAAGCACGCGTGCGAGTTAAACTCTTTCTCAAGTTATAAGCAAAAAACATTTGGTTACGACAATAACTATTATTAGATTTGAATTGCAATTAATATACATATACATAATATATGGACGTATGTATAAACATACGTACGAGCATAGATAGGTATTTACGCAAAACTACCTATTGATGTAGGTAGGAACATAAGCTAATATTGCTTCGTAGGCACGTGTAAGCACGCTTACAATATTGAATGAAATATTGAAATGGAAGGAACATGCCTCACTTTAATGCCACCTCGAAACAAACGATAAATATTCCTTCAGACGATCTGCGCTCATCACCAAGATAAACAGCGTGGTCGCTGGCAAAGGTTAGGTATTGTGGATGCAACAAAATGCACGAGAGGTTGCATAACGAGCTGCGACAAACGGTTCGCTTGCCCTATGCAGGCTGTGCACTATCTTCCTACGATCACTGGGGCCTTGCCATTATTTCTAAGTAAGTTTATGTATTTCAATCTTACTTGAAAAATTCCTACCATGACCATTTTAAAATAACATTCATTCTATTCGACGCAAGACAGGAATAAAATGAGTTAAAGTTATTTTTATATTGAATCAAAACGTTTCAAACTACCATGGTTTTTAAAGTTGGTGGTGAGGCCCCTGCACACTGAACTGATACTTGTATTACTATTATTATTAATAAAATATTTAGAGCTAAAACTAAGTAGAGTTACTTATCTTATTTATTAATTCATATTTTAGTCTTGTCGCGTCAAGAACTGTGTAGTCTTCATTTTAATCCGTAATTTGCTTCTTACATATTGAGAATTTGGAAAAGAATGGCTAGGGATATAATATTTTATTGTATTTAACTCTAACAACAAAAGATATGTCTCGGTGCGAAATAATATAGATAACAAGTTGTTTAAGTAAATAAGCAACCCACAAATTAATATGTGTTTGTATGAGTGGCTAAAATGTTGTCTGCTATGCTACGGTTAGACTTTTTTACTTATTTATGTGAATGCCGCAGCATTGATTAACCTTTAGGATTGCGACTTAATCCATTCCTATATTTAGGTATTTTTGTATTAGTTACTGGAGTTTTATTTAAGTAATTTTCCTACATGGTCAATATGGTCATCATGGACACGACGACATTTTTATTGAACGAAATCATATATCCGAGTAGAATAAATTAATAATTTAAAAACACAATATAATGCATATCATTATGGCACTACATATTGTTTTTTAGTTAAATATAGCAGTATTAATAAAATTTAATTAATCGAGGTATAAAGTCATTTTTAATTTCCGAATTACACATGTGCCTAGCAGCAGAATAGTAGTTAGATGATGATGACTCTACACCAATAACTAACTTAAGTTTTAATATTAACCTAACCTAATATTTGTAATTATGGATGGCAATAAACTATTCTTTGATTTGAATTGATTTGATTTAAGTAGATATACGAATAGTTTGTACCTACTATCTCGAGAAATAGGAGAATGGACGCGAAGTTACGATGGTTAAATATTAATACTAGTTAAATTGCTTACAAATGTTATGTTATAATAAATTATATTAAATATTATATTATTATAATTTTAGGTAAACTTAACGCAGTTTCTCAAAAGTGAAAAATAGTTGGGTATGTTTAGTGGCTTAACATAATATTAGGTATAATTATTTTGATTTATAATGACACGATAATATTTAAAGTTTGAAATACGCTAGAGGCGTCTTGTATGTCCCTAAGTAGATACATCAAAACCAGTTATTTTGAGCGTCAATAATATTTTGTTTTTGACTATTACTCTTTATTTTTATGAAAACATATTTGTAATTATTTATCAGTGTTTAAAAACAATAGTTTATTTAGCTCTTAATGAAAATAATGTGATTTTGAGATACCTACCTACCTATTAGGACGTATAATAATGTGTAAGGTAAACTAGACATTAAAATAGCTCTTTTACAATAGACTATAACAATTACATTTTAAACAACACGCTTTAACGACTCATTTTATTTAGGTTGGTATTTTAATTCCAACCGGGATTTTTGATTCGCATGTAGATGCAAGTTCCTATAATTAAACTGCTTGTACTCTAAAAATAGGGACATAAATCCCAAGAACAGAAATAGAAGTAAAAATATAAAAATTATCAACTGTAACAACTTACCGTTTTCATGTTGCAAGTTGTCTGATAAAAGTTAAAGTCGGCAAGTACGATGATATCCCATATGGGTAGTGGTGGATGTCGACGGCGTGTGCCGATTGTACTTAGCCATCTAATCACATGTCCCTTTTATAGAGACGCAGGTTTGTCTAAACATTGCATGCAGTAGGGGAGCCTGCAACGACTGCAAAGTACAGGGCCGCACTTAGAGTGTAGGTATGTAATTGAACAAGACGTGGAATATACGGTATATTGCTTGCAGCATTTTGTTTAAAATCATATTCCATTACTTTTAATACTTTTAATCAGAAAATTCTTAGGTCTTTAAAGTTTTCAATGAGGGAATAAGAATGTAGGCCTCTGCTGTATGAAGCCTATGCGGGCCACAATACTTTACCTGAAGGCTGTAGAATGTAGGTTGTGTAGATTACAGACTCAAAAACGCGATGATACAATTAACAGAAGATTTACAGCTCTGGTCAGCAATAAATTCCAGTAATATAGACAATTTAATATTTAAAAAAATCCACATTTTGCACTTCACATAATATTATTATTATATTTAAACACTGATTATTTTAACAATTAAAGGAGAAAAGAAACTATTTTTTACAACTGATCACAATACGGCCCTTTGTGCAACATTATATCGTTCATGGTTACAATAGAGTAACCATCAAGTAACTCGTAAAACTCCAGCCTACGAGATGTTTTACATCTAACACACTGTTTAACATAATTTTAAACAATTTACCACCTTAACGTGTAGGTCACACTAAACAGCAGTTAATTAATAGCAAATCAAAAATACCTAGATACCTACATAACTACATATTCAAATAATATGTATGTATAGTATTTCATAAGTGTAACATCTTTATCCACAAAAATGAACTATTCTAGGTGTTGATTCTATTCCATGAGTGAGTTTTAATTTGACTTGGATAATAGGTACGTAATAAAATAAAATTTAGTTGAAATTAGCATTTATTGGGTATGAGCAAGGTACTAATAAATAAATAAAATATGTATATAATCAATACATTCTATTAGGCATTTTTTTAAATATGATTCACTTTAAATACTGCAATTTCAAATACAATTTACAATTCTTTTGCTTCTGAGATCGACTTCACTCGCAATAATGATTGAGGTTAAAGGTTTGCAAGTACGCTGAAAACGCGCTAAGTGGAATATGTCATCTTGTTATTGCACTGCGGGGAGTGGGTCGAAGCGCAAACGAAAACACATCGGAAAACAAGTCTATTAAAACACGTAATTGACCCTTCGTTCAAACTGGAAGGATGTGCCAATCGAACATTAGGATTCTAATAACATTTAACTTAGTAACGAAATATTAGATTCACATGTACGTTACACATGTTGTATCTGGTCAAATTTTTCGTAACTCAAGTGATCGCTTTTTATTTTTAAATGTAAGAAAATATTTATATACAAAGTTTTACTATTATACTTATACAGAATTGTAAACAAAAACGTAGAATAAAATTATTTTTAATTAATTTCTAATTAAGTAGCTAGTAGCTACCTACTTTTCCAAAGTTGGCTGTGACAACTCTTGTGAGTGCTGCCTCGAATGCATTTAGTTGCTGTTTCCACGAAATAATAATGACTAGTAGCGTCAAAATATTATTAAGTTTTACCCAAGTCCTAACTGAACAGATTCAACTATTACACCTTATTAAATATATGTTACATAAATTATACGTATAACTTGATTTATAAAGAACTAGCTGACTGTCGTAAATTCGTCTACGTCACATAGAGCTATAAATTGAGTAACGTACATACGAATTACTAAAATTAAAATATACTCCTTAAATAATGTGATAAATAAACAATGCGGTAAAAAGCCTATGTTCATCAGAGATAATGTCGGCTTCTAATGGATAAATAATTTTTCATATCAGTCTAGTAGTTACGGAACCTACTTAATACAAACAAACCAACAAATCTTTCCCATAAATATATGGGTATAGATAAAATATGTGCCTTAGGAAAATAATGTGTGATTTTATTTCGAACTTAGAATATTAATAATATACTACTCTATGTAAGTATGTTAAAGCCCAAGGTGATAATAGTCTATGAATGCCAGTGGTAATGATTCTATAGTATTTATTTATTTACTGAAGACATTAAAATCAATGCACTAATATGGAAGTGCTTAGGTGCGCCCTCAAATCCACATTATACTCAGAAGTCATTGAAACAATCACACGACGTCATGTGTAGGATGGATTGCACAAGTGAGAGCGACGAAAGCCCTTTTCATCTGTTGAACTTTTGATTCAACTGACTAAGTGATTCTAAGATACAGCTTACGTACGATACAGACGGAATGAAATATGAAGTTGAATTTACGCTCATACGTGTAACGTTATTTATATCTTCAATTGATTATCTTAGATATTCATATCGATAGTATTTGATATTGGTGTGTCAATTTAATGCTAATTTAACTATTAATACAATTTTCAAAATACTTAGATGATTATATAGTCTCCGATGATGAATATGATGATGTTGTACTTTTTAGTCCTTTTCTTGAAATTTACAACACCGGTTTGGATGAAACTTTTCTCTAACAAATAAATATACAAAGTTACTTAACTCACCTATGGAATTTCGTACATCGGTGTGAACAACTTAATAGGTCATCTTGTCAGTGAATAACTTATCCATTGATATTACGTAGGTACTTGCACGCGAATTGTATTGATAACCTCTTGTTTTTTTGTCCACAATTATAGCGTACCTTTTTGTTTGATAGTTAAAGCAACAAAAACTGTAAGTATTTAGTCACATTTTGCCCCTGCCCATTGTGCACTAATTGTGCGCAAATGATATCAGATTAGTTTAATAGGTCGCCGGACCAAATTTTGAACAATAAAACTATTAAAGTATTGTTTTCGAGCACAAAGGCAATTGTACTAACCATCTATGCGAATTCCTCAGTGGGACCTAGAGCGTGTGTGCGTGACCTAATGATGCCAACTATTTTTAGTTTCATAGAGCAGTACAACAATATTGTTATATATTTATTTATGACTAAACAAATTTTATTGTATATATTGATCAAAAATATGTAGAATATTATTATGTTAACAGGTTAAAGCTTTTGGACATTCTATCTTGTTGACCCTGTCCGAATTAAACAAAAATCAACTTTAATAGTAAACAATAGTCCACCAACTCCAAGGTGATAGTTATTATTTTTTTTACATAAGAAAAGAAACGTTTTAAACTAAATTTAGATTCGCATGTTAATTAAAGCATGAATGTCCTTAATTACCTATATAATAAAAATAATATCTTAGGTACTAAGTACTTATATTATACCACCGTTTGTTGTAATACAAGCTTGTTAATAAGGCTTCAATGATGAATGACATTACATATATGGATATATTATTATGATTATCATTTTCGTTACTGTTGTCCTCATATTTTGTCATCGAAAAGTGGCTATCGTAGTGCAACAGTTTCACACGCGTTATCTTATCTGCATGCAGAGTATCTACTGTACTGTTAAAATTAATGATTTATTAACAGGGCACTAATTAGAAATTTGCAAAGTTTTTTTTTTTTAGGTATCTGCATTTGAGGTGCTTGACGATAGATAGTAATCTACCGTCAACAGCCGAGACCGACGACGGAAGAGCGCATGAATTGTACCAGTAGCAGTCATAATCCAACCAGTTCCGACCGCGCCCAAGGTTACTCGATACTTGAAGATACGAAGCTGTGAACTCGCATGCAATTCACGTCGTGGGTCATAACGCGCTTCACAGAGAAGGCATCGCGAAGTTAATCTGCGATAATTGTCACACCTTTCCAACAGTATGAAAATGGAATGTTCCTGTCTTTGATTGAAAATGTTTTATTGTATTACGCATGAGTTGGCTATTTATTATATTAATATTATTGCAAATGTTTAATACATACACAACACATTCATACATATCTATGTGACGCCTCGTCCCCAACGGAGTAGATAGAGTCTGTTGTCAGATGTTTATGTACCTACTATGCTTATCAAGATGTAGCATTCTGCATTTGTTATACAACAATTATTTAGTATTGAAGTTACAGGATACTGGATCTGGTTTATATTAAATTATACAAACGGCAGCACTAACTAATGTGAACATAGGAATGTAAGAGCCATTATGTAGAATTATCCTCAGCGCTCTTTCACAAGTGTATTTTTTATCTTATATTTTATTTATCGATTAGTTGAACAATTGATTCTGATACCTATATTATTATGTATATCTACTAGCCTAGCTGTTTTAAAAATACGTCACATTATTATAGCTGAGAAGAAGGACGCATGTTGGTTTTAAATAATTCCTATCATAATAATAATGTCATTGTAATAAAAAAATTGGAACTTCAGTAGGTGTATTTAATAGTTTAAATTTCGAAATAAAGTGATATTTATTATTTTCATTTAAATAATATTATGAAAGTAGTCATTGTCGAATTGTCGATAAATGTGATTTGCACAGGAACACAAACTGTCACAGGATAAAGGAAAAATTTATGCTTAAAATAGAAGCCGATTTACACGAGTTTCATCTAATGTATTCGCACATTAAAAAAAGAACATACTCAATAATGTACTCGTATATGGATATTATAACTAATTATGAAGGATGTCTTGTGCCATTTCTTTAAGAACCGTATATTTGTAGTATTGTTTTTTTTTTATTTTAACTTTAGACATGCACCCCATAAACAAGACACAAAAAATGTACACAGCACTTGTTGTACGGCTGTGCTTATTTAATTGATCTTGAATTTATTGAATTTGGACCCTGAATTTCCAAAAAAGAGTAAAATTATCATTTCATGTAGTTAATCAAGTAGGTAAAATAATCATACAATGCAGGATGTGGGAACATTATTAGGTGATAATAACTTTGAATATTACATTTTAATTTACATTCGTGTAGGTCGTGTAGGTATTTATTTTGTAAGTTACGCCATACTTATTCTGCTTAGTAAAAAGGTGAAAAGTTAAATACCAGTTGATGCTAATTAAAGACGTTATTCTGTGTGCAATGATTCCTATATAGACTCTGTTAAGGAACATGCTTGTCTGTAGTTTCTTTTGGTTTGATTTTCATTCTGGTTATTTAGGTAGCTACCTATGTCTTTTGTCCATTCTGGAAACACAATGTGTCATTCGTACAAAATTAAAATGCTTGTTTACAACATGCTAAACATTAAAATTTTGAACACCTATTTGCAAAGTGATCATCAATCTTACATAGATAAAATACGTGTCAAGGTAAAATGCATAGTTGACACCAAAACGTAGTGCAACAAAAACAACAAATTCTTATAGTCTGTGAATCAAAACTGAAGATGGACACGCGCCATTCATTGGAAGAAGCATTTATAAAAAACTACATCGAATAGCAAAGTCTTGTCCATATAGGACATCACGTTCTCCTCTAATGTATATTTATTACCGAAGAACCAGTTCATCGCGGATGTATCACTGATATAACATAATATATTGTTATAAATTTTCAAGGTACACGCACGACGATATTTAGCAAAACGCTGACATTTCGCCTCGTCTACCATCGGACGATTACTCAGAGCTATGTGATCGTGTGGCATTAACATTACCTACATTTAAACATTAGAGGACATACTTATATAGGCTTATGTATGACTTTAAGTCCTTTATCATTATTATGTTGTAGGGTATTCAATTTACGTGGCGTAGGACGTGTAATAGGCAAACAGGCATCCAAGATGCGAGAAGGAAAGAAAACCTGCGAACTCTGAACTTTAACATATACCGGCACACTTGCCTAATGCAACGATGTCGTCTTAGGGCGGGTTCCATGATTATTTGCTTATATTCTAGCTCAATATACCAGACACAAGCATTCTCTACTCCCTGCTAACATTTTATCCTAACAAAATATCAAAGTAATTTTACAATTACTGTCAGTAAGATCGACCAACTTTAATAATAGTAGGCTTATTGTCTTTGCGTTGAGAATCAACTTCTTCGAAAAGTCAATAACTAGGTAAAAAAACAGTGGTATAGTTAATTTTTTTTTTAAATAAGTTTAACGTTTCCCATAATCTGCTGTATATTATTATTTTAAAAAAATTACAGCCAAGTAAATTCTGACTGAAAAACGCATTCGGTGACCGCAACCAACGATTCTAAATCTAAATCTAAAGTTATGAGGTCCTTAAAAAGGGAAAGAACACACTCGCTCCGAACACTTTTTTAAAATGCGCACGAAAACCTAATATTTAAATTTTCTTTAAAAAGTTGTAAAAAAGTCGACGAAGACCGTTCCGATCTCAGAAATAATAATAATTCTCCATTTTGATTGACTTTTGTTATTCTTGATTCATTTTAATTTGGTTCCTCTACATTATTTAAAGGATCACGAATACTCCTCATTTCATATCATATTGTTCAAGATATTAAACTTGACCTTATTTCAAGTTATACCAGTTCAAAACCACGTAGATACGCCGTGACCATATAAGATAATTTAATATAGTTCAAATTAGCAATGACTCAGTGGAAAAATATGATCATAAGTTTCATTATCATATCAGAATAACTAATGCATTGATAAAATATGTAAAGTTTAGGAGTCTAACACGGATACGCGACTAAATCCCAATAATAAAATGGGCTAAAATTATTCGTATTGAATTTTATTCACAAAAAATTTAATGTGTAGGTACCGTAGGATCATGTTTCGAAGTAATAAATAAAGTTTTTTTCTTTTTTAAGAAACACGGTAGAAAATATAATATTATCAGAAGGACCTACCCTACGAGTAATAAGCAGTGACACCTTCTTTTGTTTTCTTTTCTATGTTCTGAATTTAAATCAAATTAAATTTTAAATGTTATTTTAAATTTTTATATGTTAAAATTTGTACCTATTAAGAAATTGTTGCTCAAAATTCCTGGCGAAGCTATGATGAAGCTGGCCAACTTGGTAAACTAAGTTGACTATTTAGTTTACCAAATTGCCCAAGTTTGTCACAGGCAACGCTATAGGTACTATCATCTTCGCGATTCTTATAAGATTTAGACACATGTTACCTATAACGTTTCTTACAAATAAATTTGTGTTAAATGTGCATTATTTGATAAGAAATTATTATAAATAGGGAATTGAGATGTGGCTGAGCATCGCAAATGCTAAGGTCGCGCAGACCGCATAGCATCACGATGGTTGCTACTCGCGATGAGCGCTGCATCTATCAGATTACACAATTATGCCTTTGTTTTCTTACAGGTTAATCTTATTTTACAGCATTTAACTAGTAACAGCATTGTATATCTGTAAAAAGTCAAATCAATGGGCATTCTTAAGTTTTACATTGATAAGGTAGCTCGAAATACATATTTCACTAATAAACAAATAGCACCTAGCTAATATTTTTGTAGTATTAATGGCAATCTAATGCCTTAGTTCAATTAATTCCTATTTACTTACTTTGTCTACTACCGTTTAATCTTATCTACTGGGTACCTACTAGGTATGTCGGTACGTCACGTTGTTTGGCTTGAGAAAAGTCATGCAAATAAATTACCTAAAAGTGTTTCGTTGATATAATGGCGTAAAATATAAATTCCTATAAAATAATTTTATGTAATAATAACGAGATCCAAGAAAACAACAAAAGCTGCTTTAGCTGTCAAACCTACAAATAAAGATAAATTTTTGATACAAGGATCAATAAATTTTGTTTAATGTAGCTAGTATATGAATTTACATAAAGGTGTGTACGTGATATAAAATCTCAATATCAAATGATCATGGATATATAATTTATACTGACTGTTTTTCTGTACCTGTTTGTATAGATTAAAAAAAATATATTGTTTAGGGAGCAAAATCTATACTTAAGTTAAAAGTCAAGTTTTACCTAAGAATGTACTTAGGTACCTACAAATGCTGAACTTCATTAAGGATATTTATGAATCAAGCATGCCCAACTTAGTAAATAAATAAAGAAAATTAACAAAAAATTAACTGTATTAAAAAGAAAAGGAACCAACATTACCGAGGTAAATCATCATTTAAAAACCTAACATGAATATAAATTTCAGTTGGTCAAACATAACATAATATTATGGTTTTTTTTTTTCATTTTGTTCTAATAAAGTAACCTGGATACCTATAAAGGTACCTATAAATTTCAGTCACAACCTAATTTATTCAACCTTCATTGAACTTCTGGAAGAAAATGTTACAAAAAAGAATTTTTTTATAAATCCTTGATTCTAATAGTTCAGACTTAAAGGTAGGTACTTAAAGGTGTTAAATGTCAACAGTATAATTATATTAATTAAGAGACATTTATTTAATTTGGTATATGGTATAGTTACCTACTCGTATGCCGCATGAAATTAATGATCATTAAAATATACATCATAATTTAATAACATTTTATTTGTCAATAGGTATTTTATAGCATTGTACTTAAAATTGAAGTGAATTAAATGATTCATGCAAGTAATTGAGTTTCAGGTAGGTTAATACGATGTAAAAGTTATGGTTTCATAACCTGTTGTTTAAAGTTTCTATGTGATTACGTAATCATCGAAGTGATGAGTACTGGTCGAACGCGTGGGTCCAGCAGACGCCTTATGCCTTGAACTAATGTGACACCTATAAAAACCAAGGACACACAGCTAGTCGATACTCTATAATACGTCCCTAATGGATTTATAGTTTTACTAGCAACCGGTTGAATACTCCAAAATAATATTAATAGTTTGAGACATTGCAGCATAATCATACTAATATATAAAATTGGTGGGTTTGTTTGTAATATTGAAATAACCGTTTTTTATTACATGCGTATAA
>DWBH01000218.1:0-14296 GCA_018230765.1 Ernsta delagoae
CCGCCGGGAATCGAACCCAGGACCCTTCGCATGGTGGCTCGTTATATAACCACTATACCACACGGGTCGTCAAACTACTCTCAACTTTACTAGTTAGCTTGTTAAATAGGACTTAAGTCTCATTATTGAACGACTAATTTAAACTGATTTAAACCTTATAATAATAATACAAAACTACTAATTAAATGGTGTAAATTACGAAATCGTGAGTATAGGGATACTTAAGTTCTTTAAAAAATTTAACTGTTACTTAACCTAAGTCACTAACTTAGGTAGTAGCAAAAAACAAAATAAGTACCTACCTTATAAACGGGAACTAAACAAAAGCTGGATTTCCTATTGCTCGGAAACTAATTAGCTATGAGATTGACTGAATGCTGCTTCCAACTTTGCTAATTAGTGTTGTGAAACAATCCTAAAAAGTTCTCTAATAAAACTAACCTCGGCCAATGACTGAAGTGGCGCCGGCTTTTTAGGGTTGGTACCAAATCTATTTTCCGTTCTAATTGTACTTCCACTTGTTCTAAGTAGAAAAGTAAAATGTGTTCTCATGTCATGTTTGGTCAATAAATATTGTACCTATGTATGTATTAATGGAATCGGTACCATAATATAAGTTTTTTCTGTGGTCCACAGTTTCACCTAAGACTGTCATTAACGGCTTGATCAATAAACATGGATTAAAATTCGGCCTGGTTTTATGCTTATGTTTTGTCCTATCTTTCAGTTAGCTACTAAAAGAGATTATACCTATTATTATTTTGTGAGTTTGTATGTATAATATTGTTAAATTATTAACATTGCGCAGACTCTTCAACTACTTAACCTTGTACCTACATTTTCTTTTTTCGTCATGGGATTAATCTATCCCACGACGCATCTCCGAGTTTTTTAAGAGTTCGTTGTCACAAGTGACAATAATTTATTTCGCCGAGGGAAAAGTAAGGAGCGCTACGTAATTGCAGTACCCTCAACGGTTAAGAAAGATATGTAAAATCAAGCAATTTGCATTAAATCATAAGAACAGAATGGTTCTATGATGATCATATGGTAAGTAAATTATTGATACTATGTACGTTGCTACGTACCATCCAGTGAACAAAAAATTTAATCATTCTCATACCAGCAATAATCTTGGACTTGGAGTGTCTATCTTTAATATGAGGTCAATTTTGGTCACAAAAGACGAAGTCTAGAATTATTTTTAAATCATTTATATTACATACATGATTGTCTTTGTGTGTGTCCACGTCACCTACGACACAGGGGATCCTAGTGTGGGCCCGTAAGTGTGAATCGGTAATATTAATTATTATTACATTAGTGCTTTGTTGAGCATTCCGCGAATTCCTCTGGATTCCTTGAATAGGAGGACCGGCACGGTAACCAGTAACTTCAGTGATGATCGTGAAATAAAGTCAATATTCATAAGCTAAGACGCTTATTATCTTCGCTATTCGAATACCTATCTGAGAATGCCTATGGAACAGCGAGGTTTCAATTTACAACATACCTACCAACGAGATGATATAATACTTAAGGTAATCAAGGTTTAACTTAATAGGTTCGGTGTATGTAGGTATATAAGGTAGGTAGGTACATAATTTTATCTCCTTATATGGCAGTTGGACTGCTTACATACTTTGAATTGTAACGGGTGTGACTGAAATAGTTTTTTCAGTAAGTAGCTAATTACACATTTTCAGAAATAGATAGGTAAGTGAGTTACTTTTTGATAGCTATATTAATTCATACTTCTATAAAGTATACCCGTTATCAATATTCGTTCATATTTAGTTACAAACACGATTATGTGCCTGTAAATAACTTGTCCGTGGGCGCTTCTCTGAATTTTACGGTTGTCACGTAATCTGGATTTATAAGGATAATCCGACGTATCGATTTTTAAGACAGTTCTATAACGGGTAAACATTGATAGAGGAAAACTACGTAGAGGCCGCAAAGACACAAATGTAATGTAAGCCTAAAAGCATTTCGATGTAAAAAATTCAAGGAAATTCACTCTGAGCCGACGCTTTTAATAATGATTTTTGTTTGAATTTGTCCTAGGTATACTATTTAGTACCCACTTGGATAAAAAAAGGTTTTATTATAGGTTTATGTTATAGTCTGCGGAGATGCTAAGTAAGTTAAAGTTTAGACAGGTTTTCTTTTTTTTGACATTTCTTTATTTGATAGAAATGTATTAACCGACAGTTAGTATAGATTTAAATAAAAAATATATAATGAAAAATGAATGGCTTTATAAATAAAAACAAATAACAAGATATCAAGCAAAGCTCCAAATTAATAGTACCTACAGTGAATCGGTTTATTCAGATAGGTATCTGTATTTAAAAAATATAGTGCCGGCACATTTAAGTTTAGTCTAAACACACATTAAGCAGAAAGTGCACCTTATACCTATTTTACCTAACGGAGGAAAAATTATATGCCACAACTAATTACTATGTTGTGTGTACTGAATATTTGTTTGTTAAATGATTCTGTAGCCTAGTTCGCTAAAAGCTTTTGAAACTGGTAATCTACATAATGACTGACCCAATGAGAATGTTGAGTGCTCAGAGAAAAGCTTTTCGTCGTACCGTTTTATGTGGCAACTATTGTCCGGGACCAATTAATTGGTGCTTCTTGCTGTTAAACGGACACATAATAAAATTACCGTGGTCCATGTATAATACTCATGACTAAATGAAGTTAAGTATGTAATTTGATCTAACCTGTCTTTTGATAAACTATGCCGCATTATTCCGGTGTATGTAGGTAGATATGTATAGGTATACTTATATTTAGATATTTATTTTTTTATTTAATTTCATCATTATGGGTAACATACACGTAATGATAGTCAGCAACAATATTACACAGTACAATTTTAACAAAAACGTTGGTAACTTATACGATAACGGACATTTATAATGCTGGTTTGACCTGCCTCATCTAAAAACCTTGATTTAAAATTGCTTAACACCTAGATTTTTATCCTGTTTGTTGTTTTATATCATAAATCTACTTATATACCTAAATACACAACCAGATGTCAAATATTTGTCCCGGAATCGCTCAGCGTCACAAGCGGTATGTTGAATGATCTACAGTAGGTATAATTTGCTATAGATGGTAAATAACAATCTATTTATCTGTCTATTTTAAACTCATTCTGAAGGTCTGACTTTATCCTAGAGATAATCTGGTTGTGCAGAGTGCAGCGACCGCGATTCAATTTTGAAAGCAAATTACGCCCTTGATTGTTTTCTATTATGTCGTTTGATAATTGTTTTGCATTTAATGGAATGAATAATCCGTTCCGAATCGTCCACCCAATTCAACAATACGTTTTGCAAACTGACAGCCTGGTATATCCAGTAAGTACCTATACTCGGTGACTTTATTAATAATGTTACTATTAGTATTGCGTACGTTAAATTTGTTTGGCGTTGCAATATTTGTAGATGTATGAAAAATATGAAAACAAGAAGGAATTAAATGAGTAATTATAATGCTTAATTATGTCCATGACCCATGACTAAGACCTCGTCTGTATAATACGCAAAATAAGTCGAGTTTTCTCGTTACAGAGGGTTAGCTAAATAATTATCCCGGAGGCTAAAACTGGGTACCGATCGATCGGCTAACTTTATGAGACTGGCGTGACTTTATGAGATTACAGAACGATGGTACTCGTTGAGAGTTTAAAAACATTGTAATAGGCCTTACTATTCGACTTGTAGATGAAAAATGTCGACAAGAGTAATTAGAGTGAACTGTAGGATTCTTGGGCCGTTCCTTAGCTTTTACTGAAGAAAAAACTGTCACAATATGTCCTATAAAATGCAATTTGTGCATGTAAAAGTTCAGAGAGTCATAAATTTTTAAATAGGTAGGTCTGTACTCTACATGGTACTTACATTTTCGTTTGGTAAGCATATCTATCCAGTAGCCAGCCAAATATAATAATACCAACACGGTAACGTATTACAAGCGTTCACCACACCACTAATTAGTACATTTATATGCTTGTTCCAACAAACCATAAATTTCATTGACAAGATTATTATCAGCGACAGTAACATTGTAGCGTCGGATCGCAAAGCGTGCGGGGTCATATTTAACGAGAGGTCATTGCGCCGCGGCGTGCCACGGAAGTGCTAACATCGGGGCGTGCTGCGCTATCTCGTATCTCGTATCTCGCGCGCGGCAAACTCACTTGTCAGCCGCGAGCCGACACCGACGCCCACAACACAATACTTTACGCTGGTCTACTCCGCCTTCACGGTACTTGATGACGTGCCGTGAAAGTGAAAACGCTAGTGGGGCCGGAATAAAGAAAAGGTGATGAAGGAGTGACGATTTTTGAGAAAAACAAGATGCAAACTGCTCTATCATTTTAAATGTCACTAGCCTAACCACCATCAATAATTGGGTTGTTCCAATCCAAAGTACTTGAAACGTGTTACGAGGATAAGACGGGAATCATTTTTTGGCGGAAATATGATGAAGGTTGGACAGACAATAAATGAAAATTTTTGGGATGTTCAGAGTACTTACATACTTCAGAGAAATAAACGCTAGAATGCTCAATTTATAGAAGAAGGAAAAAAAATTAAAAACTTTTGCCTACTGGTCTACGAATAGATAAAATCAGACTTCAAAGAACTTAATGATAAGATTTAAACTAACATGGGTTTTGTTTTGCGATTATATATAACTTTATTTCTATACACTGTTCAATCTGAATTCTTCGTAAAGAAATACTAATCAGTCAGAAGGAACTTGTTTCATTAACATTTTTGCAATTTTTTCGAAGGTGATAAAGCACTGCTTACAAAATAGCAAGCAAGCGTTACATATTACCGCTTATCTAATGCGGCGATCACACTTGGTTATCGCTCAATTTCCACACGCTGTATTATAACAACCAATTAGTCCCTGTCTATGATATTAACCATTACCTACCACTGAATCCAATGCTTTGTTGTATGTAGGTACTCGTACTCGACCAACGTTTCCAATTTAATCAGGCTTATTATTCTTTTTAATTTTAAATCCACATCAATGAAATATTGTTCAAAATTTGCTACTAGGGTTACTAATAGTTACAAGTCTCTGAATTCTTTATTATAAAAAGGATTGTAGGTAGCTATGTATGATATAGATATTCAATTAAGTAGTGTACAAAAGTAAATACTATACTCTTTTGAACAAATTCAACTGCAATAAATGAGTTCATTAATGTAGAGTTCCTATGAAGTTTGCCAAATCAGCTCTGTTTAATGTAGGTAGCTACCTACTTACAATTGTGCAACGTAGCTGAATTCGTAACGCCGACCATCTTGGGAAACTTTAAGTACTACGGTGAAACAAGATGTACCTAAGTGTTCTTTTAGTTGGGATAACATTGTTCAAACAATATTAGACGAGTCAGCTTTTGAGGGTTAAAATTGTTTGAATTGGATCGGACGGAAACGTTCATATAATGTTACGTTATTGTTATGAAAGGATAGAAATTGGATATTTGAAACTGAAGCCTTCGGCTTATATTCAATGGCGTAATGAAGCGTTTCTACGTTTCAACGTACTCCAATAGAATAGATACACACATACATATGAAATTGAATTGAAGCGTTGGAAATGAGGCTCATAATTTATTTTAGTGCACACGCCGAATTGAAAACGTAGGCGTGTATTTGAGTCATCCCCCAACATTTAGTTGAGAAGCGAATCACGTGTAGGTGATCTGTTGACAACTGGAACAAATTGGGGTTTCCATCACGCTGCTGCGAATTTAGATGGAGCGATGGAGCTGGATTCCATTTATGGAATTGAATAAACGTAAACCAATAATAACATTTTCGTACCCTAAGCATTAGGTATTGCTTCTGCCTTGATTCTGCTTCCTCGTTAGTTTTTATATGTATTATTGCAAGTTTAACGATTTACTTAGTTTGACGATTTAGAAAGGGAAAACCTGTTTATCTGTTTTAAATGATGTATCATTTAAGAAATACATAGGTATGCAGGTCGTGACTCAAAAATATTTTTTTGACATTTTAGGTAATAAACCTACATTGTCCTACATAATATGTATAATATTATAAGAATGCTAAATATTATTTACGTTTTTTTTTATTTCACTATGGTTGTTGGTCAAAATGGTCATAGAACCATTTTCGGCTTATGATGGTACAGCCATAATTACTGGGGACGTATGACGATGATTTTCAATTTATTGATGTAAAAAATCCAAAGAATATTGGACCGGCATATACATACCTATGTATATACATTTTATCACGTGGATTGCCAAATTGACTTAACGTGATCATGATCTGAAACAGACATTTTAGTTCAAGTTTCATAAAGATTTGGCTAGTCTTTCGTAATCCTACGGTCAAGTTCCAAACGTTAAAACGGATTCCGTGTTCCTTTGAACCGGGATTGATCGATGATTCACCTACATAACCTTACCCCACATCAATTTTCTAGCGGGTCGCTGAAGTGGTCAACATGATTATTACATTGTTAGGGTGTCACAACACTTTGTGGCGAATGAAAAGCGTGATGTATGGGGCAGGTGGCACGGTAGTTCATGAACTCGGCGACCTCATTAGAAACCTTCAATATTTTTGCAACGTGTCAATGAGTTATTTATGTTTCTCTACTGTACTCGTAAAAGGAATAGTTTAATTTTTCCTTGTAAATACAAAAACATTAAAACATTTCAAAACATTTTTTTTCTATAATTTTTGTAGATCAATGGTTAAAACATCACAACATTTATATTCATTTAGTTATTGTGTCAGATAGAACCTAAGCAAAGCGTAAAATGAAAGTGTACTCGTACCTTAGAGTCTTACTCGTACATTTGAAAGTATGTAGGTACTCTATACCGCAGGTAAAGAGAACAAAAGTGTAAGTATATGGCATAACGTTTAAAGGCAGGAAGGGCCTAATTACATTCTGCGTATTCGATTAAATGGAACATAGGGTAATGAATTCGCAAGAAGTGTAAGGTAAATATTAATCAGAATATTCCAGAGACACGGCCTAATGAAGGCGGAGCCGCGCCCGAGGGCACGGCAAACATTTTTAATCCGTGGCGCATCTCATAAATTTCAGGCCGCGGATGAAGTCGCTTTTGTTTTTCTTCGCCGAAGAAATATTTTTCGCTAAATTTACAGCGCTTAGCTGCGGCGCGTCGACGGCAGTCGACCGTAACATTTTCTTTTATTGTCCAACTCCATTCTCATCGAGAGCACGTTAGATTGGTTGAAAAGCTCCCAACTAACACAATTGAAGTGTTTAATATTTTGCTGGCTTCCACTCGCCTTTTATGAAATTTCCTGAAAAGATTAAAGAGGAAGGTCCAGCTCGAGACTTTTCTTACATTTATATATTAAAACATGTTCGTATTACAAAAGCAGGTCAATAAACTAAGCGTGCTAATTTGTTGTAATGGGCACAATTCGTTGCGTGACTTTTAATAGTGACTGGTATTTGCACTGACAGAGATTCAGAGCCTCTTTAGTGATTTCCTATGTAGGTGCGATGTAATCTATTGTATGTCTTCGTATAGAGCTGCTCCAATTTCATTAGGTTTAGAAGAATAACATTGTTTCCATTTCCACTTGTAGAATGAGCAATTTGTCATATTTAAACAATATATCGTGCTTATTGACAACATGAGCCCTTAAATCATTGAATTCCAAACTTACCTCCTTAATATTACATTAGGCAGTCTATGTCGTGGAAAAAATGGTCTTGCCGAACATTAGTCGAGCGCAAACGAGCTACAGCTTTTTTATGTATCGACAAAGTGGCCGGCTACCAGAATTCCCATTTTCATGATAAGATCTGTCCCACCTTGTGGCCATTAGGGGTCAGGCGATGGTCAGATATAGGGCAATTTATGCACTGCATACTCAAGAGAGCGTTGCGGCCTCCGTTGTATTTACTTACTTTTTACGAGCCAAGATCCTTATCCGTTTTGTGCGAAATGTTTAGCTTTCAGTGTAGGCTTGCGACCTTTTTGTGGATTTCATCGCGTTTATTGCGCGCCTCTGCTCCTTGGGCGCTATGTTGCCTCTCTATTAAGGAAATTTGTTAGTGTTCATTAGTGTAAGAGCTTACAAAATGTTGTGCTTAACTACTTCCTGGCGTTATTCATGACAGTAAGTGATGTTGACGGCATGATAATAATTTTTAAAATTCGTGATTAGTTTAAGAGCTGTTTTACAAGTAAATTTAATTAAATTGTTAGTAGTTTAGAATCATTCGGACGCGTAACAATTACTAATACTTCAAGCACGCTTCTATTTTGCGGTGGGTCTCGGTTACGGATGTTATAATTGGACAGCAGTCGATACCTAATAGGTATTACCTATATTAAAGGCTTTACTTTGAAAAGATTCGATATGTGTTAGTTGCTAATCCATGTCACTACTAATAAGGTTCCATTAAGCTTACCTAAAGGACAACAAAGTTACAGCAAGAAAAATAAAAAGATTGTTTTCCTTCATTATTTTAAGATTTATTATTTTATTAATAAATAAACAAACTACTATTACGTACCTATAGGTAGATATAGTTAAATACTTTGAAGATAATTGGCATTTTGTATGTTTAGCAAGGTATTAAATCACCTTTAAAAAGCTTAAAGCGATTTGAAAATAGCGAACGGTGAAAAGTCTGTATTAATTTCTCATGTTACAATTTTCTTACATTTAAAGAAAAATGTGCATGAATGGTACGAAGATAAATAATTACTCTACAAATCGTAACGTTTAAATGGATTATTATTATTTAATAAGCTGACCTTTGCAACTTTGTCTGCGTAAAAACGCGACTATAAAGGTTACAAGACAATATAGTTTATACTGTCTTTCAAGTCGGATTAAAACTGCTTACAGCTTCTTTAAAAATTTCATTAGAATCAGTCCAGTTATTTAAAAATTCATCCTAGACAAACAACTCATACACGATACACACACATGACATGATTTTTTTATAGGTATAATGTTAAGATTGCACACCTCTATTGTATTACCTATTTATTGATTGAGATCAGAAAATATGTGGGTACATCAAGACAAAATATTAACTCTATAATTGGTATATCTCAATGCTTAAAACCAGGGTATTAGACATGGTAAATGAAATTAAGACGGATAGATAAAGTAAGAATTAAAAAGCAATACCTATGCAGGTATGCGAGTATCTACCTACCTATTATTATTTTTTTGAGTTTTGCACTGCTGTACTTGAAGCGATCTATTAATAACAGCTCATCGTGTTAGATTATTATTATCTAAATTGCAAAAGAGTTAAATAAACTAATAAACTGAAAGCGTTGTTCCTACACGTTATCATTTAATTAATTCTGTTTGTGAAAAGGTCACGACGTAAGTCGTACTCATTTTGTTAAGAATTACCTATGTTATATAAATATTTTTAGAACGTATGAACGAACAAGTTTTATAGAGATTTTTATTTCATTTGCATTCGGTTCCGTAGTTTTATCGAAACTAATACATTAGGTGGTTGACTTTTTTTAGTCTTAGGTATGTATTTATGTAATGTATACCGTTTGTGAATTCTTATTAACTTTATAACATTGAATAAATATGAAAAACCTTTGGGATAACATATGAGAGTTTGAGACCTAAAAAAATAATATCGCAAAATTTTACGTGAAATATTATTTATTTCTAAATCTAGAAACGAAAGGACATCGGAGATAAATTAAGTACGATGTATGTCGAACTCGTTACTGTCTCAATTCACTGGCAAATACCCGTTGGTCAAAGGTGATTTATTTAATCGGGACACGTTTATTCGAACTGAAAACAGATCATTAGTCTTTCATTTCACGCGTCGTTATTGAAATAAATGTAAAGATATCTATAAAGAGAACGAAACTTTCATTAAATTAAAACGTTCGCTATGATTTATGTGACATCAATTTTGTTTCATAACCGCTGTTGAACGTTTATTCACGTATTACCACTAGATAATTTGCATAAACAATTTTCGGATCGCCTGCAACATTTATTAAACACTTTCGAATAATTGGTTTTGTTTGATTGCTGTGTTTAAATCTATTTCGTTCGCGATTGATAAAATACAAAGTAATTGTATATTCATAATATTTGGCAATTAGTATTTATGTAATAATGATTTAATTGATTTTAAATCGTTCATGCATTTTGAATAGTACCTACCTAGTCATCTTTTAGAATAATGAGTTACCTATTTTATTTTATTTACCTGCAGTACATATTTGAGATGGATTTCCAAAACAAGTAATATTCATATTTTATTGAATTACCCTTAGAGTAGGACTATGGTAGGTATACCGTAAACAATATTTAGAGTGAAATTAATAATTCATGACAAAGAGACAAAGTTGTTTCGATCTTGACCTAATTTAAACAATTTTAAGTAATATTCAATGTAAAGTTTAAAAACTTGAAATGTTACCCTAGTTTTACGGTTTTTATTACCCTACGTCTTCTATGGAGGATTTCCATTTTAATTTTGTAGGCATGTTTGTATTTTTTTATGTTTTTTGTTACAGTTTGAAATAAAAAAAGTAACTGAAAAGATTAAACATTAGAATCTAAAGGTAAAAAAATGTTAAGTTATGGCTTAAAATTTCGCCAAAGAAATGAAAAAAAAAGAGAATTGGTACTTTTTCCATGAACTAAGAGGATGATTGGATCTCCATGAATTAGGTATGAGGTAGTTATTGACAGATAAGATCTAATATTATAATTAAAATGAAGGACAAAGAAATACACTCACGCTCTATTATTATAGTGTAATTATAGCCTTGATCTGATCTGAACAGCACTAGAAAAATAGTGCTGAAACAACGCCGTTGAAGATGCTTTACTTAAATGGGCTCGATAATTGCCTTCTCTCCAACTCCCGGAACACATTGATGTGTACACTGCTTTAAAAGAGGAGACACTAAATCGAACTGTAACTTACGCTCCCTTTATATACGTTTATTTGTCTAGTATCTCGTTCCAAGCTTTCAGACTACAAGGTCTATAAATATAATTATAGGTAATTGGATTTCTCCGAAATCATTTCAAAATTTTTCATGAATTTCCCAAACGATTCCACAAGGAAAACGTGAAACAACATTTTGAATGAATCGATCATTTGTGAGTCTTTCGTAATTTACGCAAACGTCAGGAAAATGTTTTGAAACGAGCGGCTCGCGGCGCAAATCAATTTACCGCACCTATTTCACGAATAAAATAAAAAGCCTTCGACTCTCTCTATGTCTGTATTGATAAACTATGAAAATATTTCTGTTGCGAGTTTTCAGTTCTCATGTGTTACTTTTTTACCAAGTTTGTGTCGATGAAATGGAGAAACATTGGTTAAATAACAAAATATCAGTTTGAAAAAAATAAAAAATAGGTTGATTATTTTGATTAAATCTTTCCAATTCTACGAAGGTCGGATGGTTGGATGGATGTTTGTTACTCTATCACGTAAAAACTACTGAATGGATTTTAATGAACCTATACAATAACTTGTACAACAGTATAACACAAAGGCTACAATTTAATAATGAATACCTATTGTGTAAATTATATTCTGCGCAGACAAAGTTCGTAACACTGGTAACGTGAAACTGGTAAGTGAAACAATAAATTAACTAATTTTAAATAATAAAAATAGCTATACTAAAAGTTTAGAAAGGAAATTTATTTTTTAATGTCAGTAAAAAATATAAAATCATATAGCTAAATGTTATTAAAGCAAGTAAAAGAAAAATTAATAGGACAGATTTTTAATGTTAAATCGAAATATGGAAATTTTCTTTGAACATCTTTTATTCTAAGATTCCGCAAGGAAATCATTATTGTCGTGCAATTTGATATTCAACTAGAAAGATCCAAGACATTTAATGGATTGATTTAATAAGGCTTGGTAACAAAATGCAAAAGAAGCTTTTGTTTGTGTTTTGTTTATTCATATTAAAAACATTTTTGGGAGGGGTAGCTTACTTTGATTTTGTTGTTATCCTTGCCAATATAATTTATTAGTTGTCCGGAAGTTCAATTCTTAGTTTTAGATTTGACTTTAGTTATTTATGTACTAAAAAACATGTAAATATTGTCAGTCTGTTATCAATTAAAGAACAATTGTGAACTTACCTTCAAAGTTAGTTGATTTTTATAGCATTCACTCAAAATAGGCAGGTATGTTGAGGGATGATAAAAGTTTTACGGAGCATAAAAGGAGACATGTTGAAAATCTGCGGCCGTAAACCTGGACCCGCCCAGGCGGATCACACACGTGATATTTTTCCACAATTGGGCGTTTGAGTGCTTCCATGTGTCATGAAAACTTTTAGAGGGTAAATGTTTTCATTGTTATATGGACGATAATATTGATGAAATATCTAATGTCAATAGACAATAGATTGATCTGATATATTATTATACGCCTTTGAATTATACGCTATGCGTGACACATAAAAATTGATTTGTTTAAAAATATCAAACTGACTAGCTATCATAAGCTACGTCACAAATGACTATTGCATTATGAGTGTAAAGAACAAGTTGGATGTTGGATAGGTAGGTACATTTTATCAACTCAGCATCAGCATCATCAGATAGTGACTATTAGACCATAAAAACATGGTTCATCTGACATATTTACAATGAAACCTTTAAAGTATGACCTATCAAACAAAAAGAAAAAGGTCAAAATCCATTCATATTTGGCGGAGATAACGTGTAACAGACAAAAACAAGACGAATTCAAACTCTGAAAAGCATTAATCTATTGGAAGAAAAGTTTGAATAAATTTATTTAAAGTATAACCAGATAAAAACTAGAATAAGGTTAAAAATAAAACTTAAGCCAAGTTAATTGAGTTAACAGTTAGTGGTTAATTAGGAACAAAGGAAGGAGAGCGCTTCATAAAAACTTTTGAGACTCGATGATAGAAATACCATCCATTAAGTAGATACTCGTTGAAACTTAGTTAAAGGAGGCAAAGCACGTGTAGGGCTACGCCCAGTATACGGTTCCGTATCATACACATATACATCGATTTATTTATTATGTATGTTTTACAAAAGTAGAATCTTTAACATGTCGGAAAAGAATATGACGTGGTTGGCTGAAAGTTGTAGAGGGTGGGACGCATTTGATTCTAATAAAAAGATTTTCATTTGATATTCTATTTAAATGAAAAATTATTTTCAATCCACTACAATACTTATCTAATGTTGAAAGCAAGCAAGAGCATCTCAAACTACGGAGGAACGAGTAAAAAATCATAAATTAGCGGATAAATAAAGAGGCGAATACTGTGAACCTAAGGATTATTTGTTGGCTACGGAACACTGAAAAGAAAAACTTTGCTGAAACTTCGCATTCGCGCAAAGCTGGCAAACTCATGTTGGGTATAAAGTTTAACTTCTGATAAGGTATACAAAGTATGACTTCTCCAAATTTTAACACGGAATACGGATATGACAGATAAACTTTGAACATTAATAACATATAATTACATTACCTATAGAACATAATGCAAGAAGTAAAAATGCAACAAATTTATTTATTTTGGTCATTGATGTGTGTGTTAGCTGTGTTTATATGAAGCAAATATTGGATTTAAATCAGTTAGGTTAGCAGTTCCAGCACCAGCTTCAATGCGTTGCATTGGAAAACCGTGGTGGAGTACGCTCCAGGGCTGTCCTGATTGTGGGGTGAGTCCCGAGCCCAGCTGTGGGGGTATAATAAGGGTCCGGGTTTATAATATCAGTAGGAAACGAAGAAAATAAGGATCAATAATTCCGATACTATAAATAAGTATAAGTACATACATACATACAAGATACATATTATTTTATATATACCTACTATAAATTTATTACATAGATATATTATTATTATCTGAAGTCAGAATAGTATCAGTAGTAGACCGTACCACAACATGTTATCGACATCCAGAATCAGTATGGTACGTCATAAATCTTATCCGTAATTAATCATGAGGCTGGCCGTGACGAGGACTCCGATCCTTCCGGGACAATATTTTCACTGCCTTTGTTTTTTTTTTAACACAAAAAAGTATGTTAAGAGATAATATGCCCGTACGAAAAGCATCTTTCACCTGCTAAGACCGTTATCCTTACTAATATTATAAATGCGAAAGTAACTCTGTCTGTCTGTCTGTCTGCTTGGTTTTCACGCCTAAACCACTGAACCGATTTTTATGAAACTTGGTACATCAATA
>DWBH01000219.1:0-14294 GCA_018230765.1 Ernsta delagoae
AATGTGTCAGTTTTGTGTCAATTAATATTGCTGTCTACTACTAAATGCATAGAACTGAGTGAGATAAAAGATGGCTACATGACACTAGCTCGATTCGATTTCGATTCGTTAGTTATTGGTGCTAAAGCCACTGCACTCAGTTGGACAGCTTACAAGTGACGGCATAGTGCTGAATGTTATTATTTTATGCTCCTATATGTTTCTAGATAGGTCACCTGGTGGTTCAAATGACCGGAATTTTTTATCCGCGCCACCGCCGGCGTCGCTGTCGCTCGTACTGCGTGTACCATGCGAGTGTGGCTACTTCGCTTTGCTTAACACAGCGAAGACCCTTAGATTAGATCTTCGTGCTTAAATCTTTATCGAAAAAAAGTTAAGCATACATATTATAAATGTATGATGTACATTTTGTTACACACAAATAAAATTAAATGCTACTTTTCTTTTATTTATTGAGGCAGTGTAACAATGCTGCTTCACAAGAATGTTAATTATTGTTAACATGCTTAATTTTTTTGTTTGAATAACATTAATTATTACTTATATTTTTTGATATCCTGGATCATGTTCTTCATCTTAGGCATTTCTTCTTTTAGTTTTAGATCGATTCCCAAACTCTCATCCTCTGAGGCCGTTAGGTATTTTGCGACCAATTCTGTAAACGAAATAGTTAAGTTGGTAAAAGAAGAGCTAGAGCAGTATGCCACGAAAGCTATATAATATTTTCTATACACATAATAATATGAAGCACTAATTGGCCGCGGAAGACCAGATGCGACTTCAATATTTTATTTCACACATACTGTGTGCAGTTTGACAGGATAGTTATATTATAACTCATTATAATCAGATGAAGTGGTGAGGGTCATCTAGTTTATTATTAGGAATTTAGATCATTAACAATAGTTTATACAAAAAATTACCATGATATTGTTGAAGTGTAACAAAATCCTCATCTTTAAGTTGGGTTTTCAAATACGATATGACTGTAGGCACCAGCCTCCCAGATGCATGGAGCATGTTTTGTGTGAGAATAGTGAATATTGCTAACACCACCAAGTGTAACACAAGTGCTGGGTCATCACAATTTTCTAATTCACTTATTAACTTCTCTCTATGGTTTAAAATAAGCAACCTGTAAATACAGATCTTTAATGACTTTTTTAAGTAATAAATAAATTAAAATTAGGAATAAATTCATTTTAAACTAGTTTAAGTGAGTAACTATAAAAATAGTTAGTCCACAAGGCAAGCTCCTATTATGTATCATACTTTGGTGCAATAACCTTGCTTTAATTTTCAATAAGTACATACTATATTACATATTATGCAATTTACACTTTGCAGAGCAACTTACTTATCTTTCTTCTTGTCAACCTTCTTTAAAATCATACCACATTCAGACAAACAAACATCCACACATTGATAAAACAAATCCAAGTTTTGTTCAGACAATGTTGCATTTAATGCACGCAGAGGCTTCATATATTCCTCGGAAAGGTCATTAATAATTTTGTTTCTCTGTTCTACAGATAATACATCTACTTGGACTGATAGATTGCATTGACTTGCTGCATATTTGCAAAATTCAGCAAGAACATCACCCCCAATTGTTTTCAAAAGATACTTAACAAAATTTGGTTGTGAGTCATTGGGCAATATTTTTAATCCTTTTTCATACAATTTCATGTCATTGATCAGTACATTAATATGATCCTGAGCTGATGAATGTGTCTGTTTTCGATTTTGACTAGAATCTTGAACAAGTTTGTCTGTAATATCTTTTGCTATAGTCAGAGCTGTTTGATTTAGAGACCTAAAAAGAGATTTAGGTAAGTTAAACATTGCAAATCCTTCAGTACCTACTACTATACAATAAACAGTATGTTAAAATTATTGTTCATGCATACCCCTGAATGTATTCAGCAATTTGAGTTAGTAAATCTTCAAGACCTTCATTTTCCAATTGATCTTTTATAATTTTTTCAACATCTTCAACAGATATAATTTCCAATTGAGTATCTCGCTTTTTAGGAACATTTGTTGCTTCATCTGAATCTGAATCATTGGCAACTTGCTTAGATCTTTGATGTTTTTTAACTGCTTTTGTCTTAGTTTCCCGACCTTGTGTACCTCCTCCACCCTTACCAGAGGCAGCCTTTCGTCTACGCTCTTCACGTCTTTCAGATTTATGGTCAACATGAGTTTGGGATGATTCAGCTTTAACAAGTTGTTTTTCAAGTATATATTGTTGATATTTGCCAGATTTAACTACATCTTCAGCTTTCTTTTTTACAAGAGGCATACAAGATTGTTTCATCTCCTCAATGTAGTGATAACTGAAAACTAGAATAGGTTTTTTTAAATTTTTTGCTGTCTCACAGTTTTTACCAAGTAATTTAAACAATGTAAAAATTGTAAAAGTACACCATATCATACCTGTATTTTCGAATAGAATAACAGACTTGGAATTATTCTTCAACAATGCATCAAGCATGTTTTGTATATCAACATCTGATAGAACAGAAGGCAATGAATTGACCACATCTAAATAGCTTTTAGATGCTATACATTCTTCTAAGGCAGTCTCCAGCTGTTCTTTTATTTGAGAACCAATAACACATGTGCTAAGAAAAGTTAAATTTTCATTTGGCATAGTTTTCTTTACATATCCTTTAGGGTCTGAGAGCCCCAAACGTGACAAAGCATCATATTCCAGATAATTATTTTGTTTATAAAAGCTCATCACCCATTCATTTTGAGATTTAGTGTAACAAGATGGCACATAAAGTGCTCCAGCCTGTCTTCCAGTAAGGACACCAGGTGCATTCAGCTGATCAAACAGTGACATGAATAATCTTTCAGATAAGTTACAATGACTAATTATAACGCTAATAGGCGTTGGTTTCAGTAACCCCATCAAAGCACCACGGATCTTAGCTTTTGTTCGTAAAATATATTCCTCTGTATAGAATGTTCTAGCCTCAGACGGATCCTGTTTTCCAATAATGATTTTTCCTAGATATTTTTCAATAACACTATGTTGCAATAATTCTGCAGGTAGGTCATATTGCAGAGACAGTTCTCCCACTGAAATTTGTCCTTGAAGCTGCAGTTTCTCATTTATTTCTCTGGCAATTTTTTCTAAGTAGTAATTTGCTATTATATATCCAGAAACTAAATGGACATCTTTTGCTTTTGTTATTTCTGAGATGTTAGCATTTATTTGACTTAAATCAACATTCAGCTCTTTGGCCAGATCAACAGTATTGACACGTCCACCCCTGACATATAATTCATCTTTGATTTCTCTTATTAATTGTTGAGGGGTCAAGTACTCTTTGCCATCAGTGGTGAAAATAGCATCAATTAATTTAAGTTCAATGAGTTTGGTGACAATTTCAACACAATTTCTTTCAGATAACCTGAAAATTTAAAGCAGGCAATAATGGAAGCTTATTGTACTTACCATAGTATTATTATTTAATGATTATTTATAAAGAATAAATAATATCATACAAATTAACATCCACAAAGAAGAATTTATTTTATTACTTATTATGATGGTAGCAAAACATAGTGTGCACAAACTAAAAAAATTGTAATGCAAATTTGTTCCCAAACCAAACCTTTGTGCAGTGGAGCTCAGCTGGGCCTTCTGGAAATCAGCAGCAAGTCTTTTTATTTCATCCCAGTCTGATGAAGGAGGCATTGTACTTGATGGGATATTGATTGAAGCTGAAAAAAAATAACCATTTTTCACAGTGCACTAACACAGACACAGCACAGTCCAATCTTGACAGATCTGAGGGGAAGAGTTGAAGATCAGTTTAAGTCCTGTTCATATTTCTATAACAGTAGGTATAACAAGCTTACCTTGCTGAAAAAATGACTGGCAAGGCAAAGTTGATCACGTCCAAAATCTTAATCACACTTTAGTTATAAATAAAAACAGATTGAATGAAATAGAAGTGAAGAACGCGTAATAATTTAATCAAATATTGGACTCGTTGACATGATTTAATTAAGAATTTGGATTGAATTTGTAAAAATATAATAACAATAACTACTCTGACTGGAAGAGAAGCCACCTTAGTCGCCACAGACACAGACCAATAGAGAATAGAGATACTACGTATACTGCTGTTGGTGTGCTGACGTGACAGTAGGGTAGGGATGGGAAAAAAATATCGATATATCAAAATAAAGTTTTTTTTAAATATCGCTAATCCGCCAGTCGATTTATCTATTATAAATTATTGCTAAAATCAAAATTTTTATCAGCGGCCGTAAAAATTTCCCGCTTTTGGGAAAACTGTATTCCACTGGAAACACCAAATAATTTATCTGTGCAATATTTTTAGTCTCTGCGCCTCGCTGCGCGGTTTAAACAGTGCTTCGAAATTTAAAGACGTTTATTTGAAGACACTCCCTTTTTAATACTCTAAGAAAAACAACTAGAGTATGAAAATGGCTATGAATGCACGCTAATGTTGGCCTTAAGATGATTCTGAATCTTAAGACCCATTTAAAATTGAGTGTAGGTATCAAAAAAATATACTCAAATGCGAAAATAGCTATGTATGACTGAGCCATAGTAATAGGGTTCCGGTTTTATCCTCTGGGTGCGGATCCCTAAAAATGATATAACTATCCTGATTCCTAAAAATACAACCAAGGCAAGTTGTAAACCAATTGTACAGTAACTAAATTGAGCTGATGTTACTCTGATAGAGCCACACAAAGGACGAAGAGACGATAGCAGATTGGCTAAATAGGTAATTGGATAGACGTGTTGGTAGGCGGTCACACATTCAGTAGTAAAACTATCATAGGTAGGTACAGTAAGGTCCATAGGTATCTTAAGACAGTCTTGATTACGCGTTTTTCAGTAATGTTTAATATTAAGCCACTTATTAATAAATTATTGGACTAAAACTAGTCAAAAGTAAAAAAAGACAGGATATTAGCAATTTTGAAATTCAAAAGTTTTGTAATAAGGTAGATATTACACACACTTGTTATACGTCAACTTTAAAATATACGGTTCATCAGCTTTAGGTTCCATTTAGCTTTGGTTGACCAAGAGAAAAAAGCCGGCGGAAAAAAACTCTCGGCGCACGTTTAAAATACACAACACATTCCGCAAAACGCGCCGCCCGGTGTCCTGACCTTGAGTTTTGTCAGTATTAGGACAGTGTCCAGACAATGACAGTGATGTGTTGATAATGTAGATGATAATAGGTTGGTAAAGTATGTTAGTGTGAAGCGAATGTACCGCTGTTATAATTTCTAGCATATTGCGTATGGTGAGGCAAGATGCTTCCACGCTAAAATGGCCTGTGGCCAGACATACTTACATAGTACTTGTTCTCGGTCATACAAGTTGTTTACCGCAAATATTGCATTATTTTTTCAACTACATATCATTGTGTTGCTAGTATATAATGTAATATTACTGTAGGTTAATGATCAATCAAAATTAATTGCTATTTAGTTACAAGATAAACTGTGGTAAATGGAAAATAATTATCGTGTTGTGGAACACTAGGACAGACTCAACATGTGTGTGATAATGGGATGAGTAAATTCATAGCATCTAATGAATTATAATTTAGTTTTAATACAGAAATTAAATTTAAGAGATCGCTCGATAAGGACTAAATAAAATATGTGATTCCAATTTATTTAAAAATAAAAGTATAAATACAATGATTAAATAACGGTCATGTGACGTTTAACTTTGAATAGTGGTGTTAATAATGCTGTTTAGTGTCTTATGCGTGTTATATGTGTGTCTATAGTTTTTTCTGATAAAATATCTAATTACTTTCTTTAAGCCCGTTCTTGAAGCTATCCTATCTTATTTAATCTAACTTATCTTTCCTAACTTACCTAAGTAACCTTAATTACTTATCTTTTCTTGTTTAAAATATATCGAATATTTCCACGAAAAGTTTTCTTTTAAAACGTCAGCTAATGAAACGAAATGCTTTTGAACAACAATGTATTCTTAAGCTTAGGTACAGTAACGCATAATATCATTATCATAGGTTAAGTAGTTATCATGAATGAATTTACGTAAAAATCATTCATAATAGATTGTTATGCAAAGAAAAAATAATAGGTAGATGTTATCCAAAGAAAAAAATCATTGCATTGAATTAAATTTTATTGTAGTTCATTTAACAGAATCACAATAGGTATTATGAAACTGACAATGTTACAATAACAAAAGCGAGCTTATCAATGACCTGCTAGTACCTATGTTGCGTCTAAGTTCTGTGCAAATATTAACATTAATTTGCCAATAGTTATATCGGCCACTTATATTACGTTAAATAAAGGAAAAAGAACAAAATTTGTTAAAATCTAATGGCTTTGTCATTATCACAGCTTTAAGTCGCATGGGTTCTTACCACCTTTTAAAAGAAACATCATAGTTTAATAACACTTTATTTGAACATTTAAATAACCTTAATTCATATCATGAGCTGCATATGGATCCGTAAAGTAATATTACTTTATTCGTGTCTTGCGACAATGTGTTTCATGGTGAGAATTTTTAAGTAAGATTGAAATAATACTGATTTAAGAGGTAACGGTAAGGCTCCAGATAGCGGCATAAACTTAACGTGTTCGTCAAATTGCTATGAGACATTTCCTTCTTCCTTTTCTTTCGTGACTACAACTAATCGTAAATGACTGCTAGATACGACTGTCCCCCTTTAAAAACGTCAAATAAATCAATTTACATCTTCGATCCTATGTGTCATTAAAAATTATGTACTTCAGCTTCTGGGTAGCTATCGTAGCTGTTTCTTATATGCATTAATTTTTGCAGATGGCATATCGCGGTAAATTTTACATCACTAGGAATATTTGTTAAGTTTCGTTGATTTGAATGATCCTATGCGGTAGTAAGGAATCAGGCACAAGATGTTGAATTCTCAAAAAGTTGAATATCATTATGTTGAATTCTCAAAATGATGAACTCCGGGTATTTTGAAACAATATGTTTAGTATAAGAATCCATAGTACGGTTTGTGAATACGGGGTAAGTGGGGTAACCATCAATTGTCGCGTAGGTATTCCCTACAAACAAGAATAACAACCAACTACATTCGTGAATGTCACGTTGGTAGGTAATCGCATCGAAATTCCGATAATTTATGAAGATTACGTCTTACCTACCGTACAATTTATCACAGTCATTTAGTGTTTGTCGCACAATTTACCACGCAACGTTTTAAAACGTGATACTGACCTTGATTTATGGTATAATATACGTAAATATGTTTTCCACAGATCTATCTATTAAATACGATGATTGTTGATGGACTTAAGTAGGTTTATCCCAGTGGTTAGGTATCATTTCATTTTATTCTTTATATCCTTATGCATTTCATATGCGTTACCAAATTATGGTTTTATTTTAAGGATCTTACCTTACTCTTACAATCTGCTCTTACCACGCGAAGTGAAACGCCCCAATATCTAAATTTATATTTTTTTAATATAGCTATATAAATTAACACACATAAAACACGTTACTTAACCTCTTAAATGTCATTACAGCATTGGTTACTGAAGTATTAATTAATGTTACAACAGTAGATACATTTGTTTTGCCTTAATAACTCTGATGTTGTACAAAAACAAAGTAATTATTAGAAACAATCAGATAATAACAAAATATTATAACCTCTAAAGTCAACAGACCACGTTGATCCGTTCAATACATAACAATAGCCAATTATCTACAATCTACTCTTTATCATTATCAACGCTTAATTGATATCAAACAAATATATCGGACGAGTAAATATTAAAGACATCTATTGTATCAACATCGGCGTTCACAGTGCCGGCAAACATTGCATCTGTGACAGCTATTTGTGCCTCGACAGACGTAAAATAAAATGGAAATAGTACCCTAAAAGAATCATAGACAAGTAACATTCCAAACAAAATGGAAGGCGAGAAACAGGAACATAAGGACAAGACAGAGGAAAGACCGTTGAAAAAGAAAAATCACAAATCGTTCCGCGATAGAAATTTCACGGAAAAACTATGGTACATCAGAGACAATATTACCGTGGAACCCTTGCTGGCGGGACTCATCATCCCCAGTGTCATATCGAGGTTTGCTATGACCAATTTCAACTTGGACAAAGCTTGCAGGGTCAGCCTCGAATTCCCCGATGAAATTTGCGACGCTCTTGTCAGGAAGAATAGTAAGAATTACACGCTTTATGAGAAGGAGGTACAGAAGTTGATAGCTTCGATAGATATTTGGAAAGGCATAATTCATACAGCGTTACCATGCATGATAATAATGTTTCTCGGCGCCTGGAGTGACAGAACTGGGAGGCGAAAATTATGTATATTGCTACCAATATGCGGGGAATTGGCTACGTCTATTAACAATATTGTCAACGTTTACTTCTTCTACGAAATCCCGATTCAAGTAACAGTGTTCTTAGAGACGTTCTTCCCCGCTATCTCTGGGGGTTGGGTGACGATGTTCCTTGGAGTTTTTAGTTATATCAGTGATATAACGTCGGAAGAATCTCGAACCTTTAGGGTTGGTTTAGTTAATTTTTGCATGACGGCGGGACTGCCCCTCGGGATAGGTTTGGGTGGGATTCTCGTACAGAAAATGGGATACTATGGGATATTTTCAATGACCACAGTGATGTTTATGTTGATACTCATGTACGGATGCTTCGGTTTGAAGGAGCCTGATGATTTTCTTAGGAAGAAGGGACTTAGTCCGGTAAGTGATTTTTTTTTATTTAATACGAAAAACTCTTTATAATAATATGCTATGCTTGACAGTGAATGCTGTCGTGCTTTTTGAATATTTTAGTCTCGTTTTACCGATTGATAAAAGTCGCCAAAATATTTGAGTAAAATAACAACAAATCAAAGATTTATTTTTACGAACTGGTATTTGGCAGAAATGGTATTGGTAATAACAGTTACTAATTATCAATTAACATCATAAAAAAAATTGCGGAGTATTTTCCAATTATTTCCCAATATTTTTTTGTGTCACAGTGTATTTTTACTTTAAAAGTTACAATTTCTGTGATATTTAAATCAAACTAATCCACCTTTATCTAAATAATAGCTCGTTCTGCGATGTCAAATATTTTATCGCAACTTGCGATTACATTCTGTAATTTAATGTAGTTCGGTAGTACATACTAAATATTACTTTATTATTTTATGGTTTGTTGTAAAAAAAACTCTTTAATCAAATATACATATAGATATTATTATTTATCACTATTATGCGAAGACCATTTTATAGTAAAAGATCTTACTTACTGCTCACCATTCTCAACATTCTCTCACAATAAAATAAAAAAAAGGTAAATTTATAATTACTCGTATTTATAAAGCATTTTCGAATTATTGCTTAAATCAATACTATTTTATTTAGATACTTAGTGAAGGTTCCCATTTTTTCACTCCAAAAATTCTAATTACAAGGCGCAATTGTGACAAATAAATAATCAGTGACAAAATATGGCTACCAAATAATTTAAATGACCTTAATAACGATAAGGTCATCGGCCCTTACCTTATTGCATCGTAGGTACATATATTGAGAAGGTAGATAAATAGGTATCTTAACAGCAAACGTTAAATTAAAATAGGTGCTACGTATCTAATATCTAATGTACCTACTTACTTTTAGTAGGTAAAGTAGGTAGATTTGATCCTTATTTATATTTATCGTAGTTAAAGGTATTAAAAATAATTCAGTACCTATTATATAAGGAACAATTTGTAATGTACTTCCATAAAAAAACACTCATTACATTACACTAATTTCATCCATTTTTACTACCTAAATTGCAGATAAGAATTAATAGGAAAAAAACATTAATCTCTAAAATAAAAAATTCGTGTCCCGTTTGTCTGTGATGAACTCTTAATCCGATATGATTTTAATCAAATTGTGTACTTTGTGTGCAGTTTGATCTACCTCTATAAATAACAGATGGGAAACACACAGATGGAGATTGAGAATAATCTTCTATAAACTTAAATATAATATAGTACATTTATTCACTGATATCTTTTCTAAGGCTAAGATAAATGTCATTGATGTTAATATTTAAAGCTTTTAATTCCATTTATCCTTTAATGAAGGTTGCTAATGTACATGCAATAAATGGATATGACAAGCTACACATTCAAATATTATCTTTTCTTATGTGGAAGGTGGAAAAATAATAGTACCAAAAAAAATTAAATACAGAACAGAACATAAAACAAAAACTGTTGTTACTAATTATTCTTACTACAATAAACAAAAACAAAACATAAATAATGTCTACAATTAAAATTAAAATTAAAAATGACACGTCCTTTTTAATAAAATCGAATGCGGCGTGGGAAGTCATGAATGATATTTGTCATTTCGAATGTGCGGACGCGTGTCGTTCTGGTAATGATAATTGGGTCGTTATGGATAACCGGAGTGACTTGTTAACGAGAATCGCAGCTTAAAATCAATAATGCAGATTATTATCATTTACATTTACACTTTATTACACGATTTTATTATTATTGTTCAGCCTAATGATATTGGTTTGTCAGTTATTTAGTTCGATTTTGTATCGCGGCATTAAAAGTAAGAAGTTATTTTTTTAATACGTAAAATAACTTTAATAAGTTCTTAAAAGTTGGTGGCCGGGTTTGATAATAGTTTCCTCAAAAACAAAAGATAAACAGTTTAACAATAGCACACAAGTAAAATCATGAGAACATACACATGACACATACACACACACACACACATTATCACAGATATATGTAGGTGAATTAGATTGAACTTTTTCCTATCCTGATATGCCGAAGCGCAGTACTATAATTTATTAATTTATAATGCGTGATAAAGCCGTAATTGTGGCAGGTATTATCAAGGTATTGACCTAGACATAATAATTTACATATATCTACCTACTTACTGTACATACTACTTACTACTATAGACACGTACTACTAACATAATATACGACATACATATGTATTTGTTATAGATTAGGAATGAATATGTAGATGCCGATTTAGATAGGACTTATTGCGGGATTTAGTCATAGATGACCTTGATACTTTTTACATTATATACCTACTGTAAATTGACCAATTTCACGACAGGCATCGCTGTTCGTTATCTGCGAAAATAAAAAATCATAATGGCGTTTCCACAATGCTTTTTGTGTCAGACGAGGAAATGTTTACAAATATTTCCTAACATTAATCATATTTAGATTAGTTACATACCGCCTTAGAATTTTTGGTCACATACCGATAAACAGCGCCACTTACAGTCCAATTGTGAATCAAAATCATCCTCGAACCTACTTGAATACATATACAAAATTTCATCATAATCGGTCCATCCGCATAGCAGGAATTTTTTGATACAGATGCTTACTCTGTCTTTCGTTATGTTAACTGAAAGTGACAGCATTATATTCAAACCATGACTAGTTTAAGTCCACTTTTATTAATAGCGGGGTAAGACACGAATAAAAGATTTATTACGGTTACGTATAAAAGATGGGGTATTTTAGTGAATTTAATTTCAGATCGAACGCGCGGGAAACGCTGGTGTGTCATTCTTCGACACCACTCACGTGGTCGACACCATTGGCGTAGCGTTCAAGAAGCGATCAAACAATCGCCGCTCCAAAGTGTTGCTGACACTCTTCGCCGTGTTTATACTGTATGGACCGACCATGTGTGAGTTCTCCTTTTGAACGGTTTCATTTTTTAGTGTAATTCTACTTTCCACTACAGCGAAGAGGAGTTTGAGTAACTGATCTGATTTTGTTATTGACACAACTGACAGTTAGGAGGAGTGGAAAGTATATGAAATAGTAAATCTGATTGGGTATTAAAACACATCAGCTCTCTGCTCTGCTTTTACGAAATCTGAGCCTAATATTAATAATGCTGATGAAGTGAAATTACAAGAAAAATATGTCGCATATGGTAAATTACTGAATCTGTAATTACTGAATGCCGACGAGGATCGAGAATAGAATCGGTGGTGGACGAGGAATTGTAGGGTACACACTAAGGAGACAATTTAAATCTAAGACACAGCTCAATCTTACCAATAGTAAGAGTCACTTAACATCAAAGATATCTATGTTTTCAGCGGAACACTCCGTTTTCTATCTTTTCGTCCGGAGTCGGTTGAATTGGGACATGGTGAAATACAGCCTCTACACCAGCTACTCAATCATATTGCATTCATTTGGTGAGTTACGGAAGCGATTTTAATGACTTTCTCAAGATTCCTTTTACCAACTTGGCGAGATTTAAGTGCCATGCCTAAAATGTCTTGCTAGCGTTAAGAGTCCTTAAGGAATTATTCAGGCAAACAGAGTTCCTCCCTGCTTAACTATCTACAAGTCTGAATAGTCGTGTATAAGTCATGTACATTTAATGATATACTAAAAAAGCCTTGTTTGCAACACCCAAACAATTTGAGGATAAAAGTACGTACTCGTATTTATTTCCGAAATATAAATTAACTTTTGGACTGCCAAAATGAGAGATTACTCATTTAAAGCTCCCTGAATAAACATTACTTTAATTAAAATGTCGAGTGTTGAAATCAAACAGATTTTGAGATTCCAAATTATTCTTTAGGCGCTAGTCTCAGATGTAGCGAGAAGTTGTTAAGAAAATGATTAAGTTCAATATTCTTTAAAACACAAGTATTTTACCAGCAGTTTTCGCAAAAGAAAGATGCTATGTCCTAAACCGTGCTCTTAGTAATATTCTTAATGACATGTGGCGTCTACAAACCTGCGCTTGGTGAACTTAATTCGACCTTACCATAATTCTTCTCTAACGCACTGTATTGCCCTTAAACTAGGACAAATAAATAACCCTGTAAGATTCCCTTTGTGTTGGGTGCCATGGATACAAAAGCTAGTCACTTAAAAATCTATGCTAGATCCCACGTTGAAATATAGACCACTTGACAGTCTGACAGCCATTATGTTAAGCACTACTCAACAACCATATTGCTCCACGTTTTGACCAGCAAAAGATAGCTCAGGTCGCCATTTTCTCCAATTTTACGGCAATGTGAAACAAGTGCCTGATCAAAGCTATTTTATTACACATCTTACATCCAACAATTTCCATATTTTCCATTGATACGGTACAGAAGTTCTGTTCCTCAAAGGGCCTCAACAGAGTATTTTATGAAAGTCGCGCGTGTCATGTTCTACTCAAAGTGGTTCTGAGTCGGGACTCCAATACGCGAACATTGTTTTGAAAACACGTTTAAGTTTGAAAAGTTACTTGAGAGCGTTCTATGCAAAACTTTTTGAAGACTCCTATAATCTTGCCCGTCCAGTCAGAACTTTGTTTAGCTTCGTACGTTCCAATAACTTTTCTCTTCAGCTTATTGTTCGATACGAAACGTTGAAATATATATTCAATATCTTGTCACTTCTATATAAGAAAAGTTTGAAGAATTTAATTTAAGCGAAAGGTAGCGTGTTTAGATATCGCGGAAGCGGGAGCGGATAGGAAAAGTTCTTAAATAAACAGATTATTCATTACAATAGTATAAGGAGTAATAAGAAATGTGGACGTCAAATGATAATATTTTTATTAACATTCCTACATTTTACTTTTTTATTTCCTTTGGAGCTGACCAAGCTTACTTCATGTTTTTGTTGTTCTTATTTTTTAGCAATTTTCAAGTTCTTTCTCTCCATACAAACCTTCCTTCAACTTTAACCAAATTAATTGGTAATGAAGAAAACACAAGTTACTGTTTAATCTAAGAAGGATTTGGCGATATTATTTACATAGATTTATATTATACTGACAACTTATTTTCACCGTGGTCTTTACTACATTCTGTAACTTGCTATTTTTATTGTTTCACAGGAGCAATGTTTTCAATAACAGTGCTAAGCCGAAAGTTGCAGATAGATGACTCCCTCCTCTGCCTCATCTCCGTGAGCAGTAAGTTCGTTGGATCCGTCTGGACTGCGTTTGTGAAGACTGATATCGAGATGTATATTAGTGAGTACACTTACTTTCATAGGCCAGTTTTGATAAATGGACCTTAAGATTGGGAAGCATTTTGATACCATCTTGAGTGTGCATTTTTCATAGTTATTTCCGCACTCAAGATACATTCAATCTTTCTCGTCGTGTCTAGTCGTGTCTAGTCAGGTCGTGTCTAGCTTGAATGTGTGATCACTTGATGCACTATGCTTCTCCACGTCTTCCTG
>DWBH01000220.1:0-14282 GCA_018230765.1 Ernsta delagoae
AGTGAACTAACAACGTAAGTGTTATTGCAATCGAAGCTTAATGCATGCGAGTAAGAGGATCGTCCTCTAGTGGGTTACTATTGAAACACTAGGAAAGTAATTAATAAAATAAATTAAATCTATCGCCGTATCAAGAATGCAGTATGTCCAGAATAGTACCTACCGATTTATATAAGAGTCACTTAATCTCTTAATTTAAAAAAAAATCTTCTGACAATCTTCTGCATGAATATTTATCAGTTTTTTTAATAGGACACTACTCTTTAATACTTCCTTTGATAAGCTAAGCTACATAGGTATGTACTTGTAACTAATGAATTAAAATAGTAAATAAACACAGACTAAGAAATCGTGAATAATGTAAGGCACTTCTATGTAGATATATACCTATAAGTACTTATTTAAAACTGAAAATTTATTTTCTTGTCTTAAGTAGACGTTGGCTTTTTCTGGCCGATATGGCGGCGTAATGAACAAACGCCCGGAAAGGGTTATCACGAATCAATTTCAGCTCGCGTTATTTGATTGCACTCAGCTCGAAGGGTTCAGGATAATTCACTTTTGGGGAAATGTTGTCTAGCGCCATATGCAATTATTATCGTGCACTGTAAACATGGAACATGGAACCAACATAGTCAATTTTAAATCTTTTGATTAAGTAACTTACTTAATTGCAAACAATAACATACCTAGGTACCTACAAACTTATACAAAACTGAACTTGTTTTTGGTGCATTAACGAGTATAATGTTCTTGTGATAGGTATATACATACCTACTCATAGATACACTACGAGTATTTTCCACTGAACCAATATTTTATTGAACTCTACTTACAGACTAGAGAGACGATAGAATTAGATCACCTCAATTTAATTTCCTAGCCAACGAACATTTGCAGCAAACACTCAGAGTCCGGAGTTAAGATCGGCAATAATGCACCAGCCGAGATAAACAAGCAGACAAATTCACGATAAAAACCAATAAGCCGATAAACCGTCGGGGTTTGAAGCATAAAACGTCTATTTGCTGCCGAATGAGAGCGTAAACGGAATCATCTTTCACGCGCGCCGAGACTACCGTTGCACACATGAAAACAAGATTGATTTTATTGACTTCGCTGCTGGCAAATTGTTGTTATGATAATTAATTATTAGATTGTTTGACAGTTCGTCAAAGCTTTTTATGTTATTATTTTGTTATAACTACATCTATGGCACCAATTCTCTTATTAAAAAAATTAGCTACGTTAAATTTGAATCTTTGTTTTGTTCTGTACATAAAGTTTAAAAAACTCAGTGAATATTTTACATCCAGAGTAAATTAAGTATATCTTGTGTTTACCTATTAGGTACTCGTCCCAACAAACTACAAAGTACCTACTGAAAGCATCAGACAAATCGACTGCGGTGTTAGCGCTAAATATGATATTGGCAACATAAAATACGATATCCTGCAATCAAAGCACCGTATGGCTTCGGCATAGCTTCTGCTACTCGTGTGTGGTCCGCGGTAAACAAAGATCTTAATGACCACTCACTCTCACGTAAACAATTTATTAGTCGACAATCGAATCGGAATCGTAAGTACTCGCAGTTACAATCGCTTCACGTTTCCGATGCTCGTTATACTCGCGTTCGATGAATTGACCAGACACTTTATGTGGCCACTATTGAGTTGTGTTGTGTTATAATTGACTTTTATATATAAGGAACTAGGCTGATATATTATTACTTATTATTTTTTACAGACTGCGTTAGGTTGTTACATAATATTATGATGCGAATACCTTATTCAAATGGCAAAGATAAAAATTTCAATAAAGTGATCAAAGTAATTGATATTCCGTAGTAGGCTAAGGCTAAGAAATAGAATAAGTATCGTTTTAAATTAACGATGCACTAAACATAGGTACTTATTTAAATACTTTCCAACAAAATTTTGCAATGAAGCCCTTAGCACGAGTACGTCGTGTAGAATTATAGATCAATAAGCAATTTCACCAAGACACCGGATGCGGTCTACCGGGCACAAGTTCAATTATTATTGAATTTCCGACGTCCCGGGTGAGAGCGGGTATTAGCAAAAAGCCCTTTGATTCCGTACAGATCGATTATAAATGCAATTCGGAATATTTTGTATACTAGGAAAGGTATATTATAATCATTTATAAATACTTCTAAAATTATCATTATAATAAAAATAATAATCATGGATCAAACATTAACTTACCTACCTATGTGATAAGCATAAAAATAATATGCTAACTTAGTTTACTTATGTAAGTAGATATATAGATAGTAACTTGAACATTCACAAATGAAAACTTGAAGTGATAATATATGTAGGTAAAAATTTCACTAACAAGTTGCTTTGTCTAAGTGTTCATATTTCGTTTATTTCAAATTGTTAGCTTTTTAAAACGTTACAAGGGGGATCACCGTTATTAAAAGTTAAATAAAATGTTATAATTAAAGACTCCACTCCACTCGAACTCACTCAATGAACTGTTCGGAAAGTCACGACATAAATTCTTGTTCTGTTTGTTTGTATAATTAATGCGAAAAACTTCTCCTATAATTATAATGCCACTCGGTGTTGTTATTCCATCAAAACGGTTTTACAAAGGGTTATTTCTCCGGCCAATTTTGTTCGACTTGTATTCATAAGTCGTTTATTTATCTACTGGTTAACAAACTTCGAAAAACTTTGGCTGACAGTAAACAGGAAATAATGCGTTATAATTTCGCGCTACCGTTGATAAAATTATGTTTAAGTAGTTTTATGACAGTAATGAGTTAAATAAATTCTTTGCAGTCCTTAATGGAATTTGCAACCTCGTTTAAATAAATTAAAAAAACATTTCAAAAGTTTGAACTATAGAAAAAAGTTTGGTATTAAATAGGTATTTGCTACAAACTTTGAAGAGTTTGTATGAAACAGTGGACAGGATTTGGTGAGAGCTAGAGACATGCAGCTCGCACGGGTGGGCACATTACCTCCGGCCGGTGGCCAGCTGACTCACCCGGTGTCGCCAGTTCTGAGCACAGTCCAACTCCCAGCGGTCCGGCTAACACGCAACGCCGCGGCTCACTAGCTCCTACGCTCCACTGGACAATTTGGAAAATTTGCCTCGAATTTTACTCAATTGATTTAGGTACGAGCGTTTGTTTCATTTCGGTTTCAGTGCATTTTGCTGCACGAATTGATTGTTAATATTTAATATCATATAGGTACTTATACACTACATGATAAAGGATGTGCCTAATGAACAAATTGTTCCTTTAAGCCATGTCAGAGAATGCCCGAATAGTTCTTTGAATATTTTTCTTACTATCAAGGGTTTGAAAAATTACTGTTCGCATATTCATTCGCAACTTAAGAAAAAAATGTCATTATAGTTTGAAAATTACTTAAGTACCTACTACGTAGTATCTACCTACTGATAGATATCGTTGATATCTATAACTACGAGTACTACATAACATCAAGTAAGGAGGTATACCAAGTCAATCGAAATTGCGATTTAGTATAGTAAATGTAGCAAGTATCAGATTACAAATACGATGCGTTCGACACATGGCGCGTGCACTCGATTGAAGCGAAATCGACAATTCGAACGCAATTAAGGCGATAGGTTACCTACGACCACATAGCAACATTAATAAAACTTTGTACTTCTTGAAAAAAGTGTAGTTAAAACTATACAATTCTTTAGTAGTATGGTTTTATAGTAACTAGGTAGGTACAGCAAAATCTTGGTTATACAATGAATCTTAAAAGTATATTCTTAAGGAGCCGGATTTTCAAGATGAAAATGATAACAATGTTCATTAGAACCGAGCAATAGGTACCTATATGGAAATATAATATTCACGTTACAATGAAACGTGTTCTAACAATTTCACACACAATCATAAATTCTAATTTAGCGCGTTCGCGGATCTTGTTACCGCCTTGCCTTCAGTTTCACGGACTCATTGTATGTTACTCCCAAGACAACGCAGCCCCACAACATGTATACAAAATTAATTAAACAAAACCTCCCGCTCTCGTAATATTTTAATATTATTTCCGCCACTGAGATTTTATTAGCGCTTTGTATTTATTACTTTTCTTGTACGGCGGATTTGAATAGGGCCCTGATTACTGATTAGTACTATACATATATACCTGTATTTTATTATCTTTACTGTATCTGTGTGTATCTGTTTGGATGTTCTCTTCAACTACAACTTCGTAATTACTGAAGTTGTAATTATAAGGTTGCTTACATTGTGAAACCTTCATCGGCTTTCCATTTCGTTATCTCGTTGTTAATGTTGATGGTTTGCTAAATTAAACGTCATGTACGTAAATGCTGTTTTCTTTATTAAGGCCGCCTATCTTACGCCTAGCTTTATACTATTGTGTTGATATAATTGATTATAATCTTATTATTTATTTCTTTAAGTATTTCTTATTGCAAATGTACATAAATAAATTTATAATTTAAGTCCTAGCTACTTAACATAAAATGACCACGTTACTAAGTGCGTCGAATCCACAGAAATTGAAAGCAATTAGGCTTTGTGTCAGATTAAAATTAATCCCTTACTTTTATTTCAATTCACATTACCTATATGGTTTCAGGCATGCAAAAACAAATAAGTAGAGGGAAGTCCTACCACACAGTGACGTGTGGTTTGGTATAAGTATAAGCTCATCCGGCCATCTGCGACTTGTTGCAATGACGTATTGTTGTGACGTATCAAAGGAAACTTGTTGTTCACATATTTGTTACTTTTGGACAAATTATAAAAATCTGTGAAATTTCTATGCTTGTTATATTACTGGAAGAATACGCATTTCTGCCATTTAAGTTTTCTCTCTCTTTACCATGGTTTTCAGTGCAATAAAGAGCTACGAGGGATACAAACGCTCGTGCCATTCCGGTTTAGGGAACGGACACAAAAATCTGTACTCTATAAGGTAGTCCATTTGTGTTGTCCGTCGGCCGACCAACAGCAGATTCTACTTAGCCATGAAATGTGTAATGCTGTACTACGCCCTTCTTCGACTTCTTCTGGAGAGCTTTTAGTGTTTTTAACACGTCTTCACAATTACTACAACGGGCGACGTTAGATTTAGCTAATATCGAATTCTATCCTCACGCTATTCAATGTAAATTGTGCATGTCATGCTTGGATTAAGGTTTATGTTTGCATGGCGCTTTACGTCTGGTATTAATTAAATTGATTTTAGGTTTTATAGAGCTTTGATTATTTACAGATCTTTTTATACCTACCTACCTTTTTATCCGTCTTTCAGTAGGTAGATACTTATAAATTTTTGGTCAAAGTCATTTATCATTTTGTCACATACTCATGTTAACATTATGACTTTTGACGACTACAATTAATTTGTGGATGGGATTGTAATATATACAGTGGGATAAGTAGGGGCGCAATGAGTCCATACATCAGGGGGCGAGTTCTCTAACCAGTCGGCTAAATCTAATCATTTCCATTACTCATGCGCGGCAGAAGCTCATACTGCGCTTCGTTTCACGGAAACATCGACCGTTCATCGGATTTGTGCGTTTGTTCTCTTCCTCCTGTTGATCAGATTTTGTATTGTAGCGTTTGTTTATCAGCGGAAGTCCACAAGAAGATCACAAAGTTCCTTTCACAAAGATCACAAAAAACCTTTAAGTCTCAAACTAGTTTTAAGTATCTGTATTAATTTAAATGTTTAAGTATAACGATATACATAGATAAGTATTTAATATTATATCTATACAAACCGAATATGTAGGTATTAAGTAAAATAAAATGGAGGTATCGGAGTTATAATTCATTGGAAGTACCTAAATTCTTGGGTTCACAACTTGCAATGACATACGGGCCGGTAGTGTGAGATGGCATGCCCCGACGTGCCCTGCATTCTGGGCTACCGGCAAATCGGTAAATACGTCACGTATAGTGGGTACGCCACCGCCTTATCCGAGATAAGAACTGAATATTTGATCAGAAATCTGTGCTGATCCTCTAGGGACTTTATTAGTGTTTAAAAATAGGAATGAATAGGTACATTAAAAAGCAGGTACTTATGTAAGCAAGAGTGTAAAGTATCTCATTGACCAAAATCCAGTTAATATTTAAAAAAATGGCGAGTCACTACGTATAAAAAATATACTTAGATAGCTAACCTACCTCACACAAATTTTGCTAATGCTTAGGTACTTACTTAATTCTGTTTAAAGGCGGATAATATTGCCAAAATAAAGATACGCCTCAAAAGCTAAAAATTTTGCATAATTCTAAAAGTAAAGGCTTGATTTGAAGTATCTACATAAAGTGCTCCATAATAAGATTGATAAATCCACGTCCGTCGGCGGAAGTAAGCGATATGAATTGAAAAATTTCCATCAAAACCTCGTAAACAGCATGAATCCGAAACTCCCATCAGAACATCGCTTTAAGCTGTCGTGCGAAATGAATATAAAAGCTGGGAACAAAACAACCTCCTTAGCCGCAGCTCAACAGCAAAAAAGATACCACTGATGCAACGTTCAAGTGCAAATATTTACCCAAAACGTCGCCCACGAAAATTTCGTAGCGCCGATAACTTCCCTTCCGATACCACAATGCAAAAAGAAGCACAACCTGTCTGTTAAGCGTAACGAAAATCGAAGCTTGGGCCATTGACTCACATTGCTTTATGACTTCCGTATTATAGACTTATGTCCTTTCTTTTAAACAAAAATACACTTTCAACTTTGTTTTCAGACGGAACAAAATAAATAATATAAAATATAAATAAATACATTTAGGTGAAAAGTTGTGTGTAGACTGTGTACCACACCTACAATGAAGAAATGAAGAACATTATATAACCGTAAAAATACCAACATACGACATGGATAAGCGTCAAGTTTAATGAACTAATCGTAAGGTCGATGAATTGGGAATCCCGTAAAAGTCGGCTAGCCCAAGTGCACCTGATTGAATTCCTCACACGACTCGCATCTCAGCGATTCTCGGCTCCATCCTGCGGTCAGGATTGAGCGAGTATCGCACATTTTTTGCCGTCTTCCCGCTACTTGCTGCGTGAAGGAGTTCAAGCATTTTTGCCAATCATTTACAAATTCCAACAAAAGGAATTTTCGTTCTCGTCATACTAATATGATTTGACCGGTTCTGGTATTAACTACGAGCAGGATTTAGATGAAAGTTGCACAGTTTTCGTACCTATTGTAGAGAAGCAAATAATAATAATAATAAGAATAATTTCTATGGAATACTTATTTAAGAGTAGGTAGGTACCTACCCACGACAAAACCCTAAATAGAGGAAATGGAACTGTTGGTACTCTAGGCGGATGAACAAGCAAGTTTTTATTGTGTGGAGCATAGATAGAATATAATTAGACTAACTAATTGTCTTATTACTAGATTTAGCTATTATTATACCCCTCATTTATCTTATGAGTATGACATGTCTTTTATAATTTCATAATTTGAACGATAAACGTACCTACAGAGGACCTATCTCATTTCGTTGAAGTCGTGAAATGAAAAACCTTGAGATTGAAAATAGACCCAATAATATACCCAGTCATTGAGTAGTTAGTTCACCTGCAATTTACGGCGTACCATCTAACATCCATAACTCTTGAAACTAACGACAAAATATTCGATCTATTTAACAGAGGAAAAAAAGTGATGCATTTTAAAATTGTTTTAATGTACTGCTTCCCTTGTTTAATGATAATTGATACTAATCTTATTTAGCATTCCACGTCAATACACAATTTTTATGTTTACCGATAATTACCGGAGTTATGGCTTGACTGGTAGCTAGTGTAGCTACATTACCCTATTAATTATGGCCCTTTTTGCGCACTTTGTGTGTATTTTTTATTTAGCACCTATAAGTGAAACGATAGGGAAAAGAGGATAGTTAATTTGTTCTAACGACTTGTGGACTTTACATATTTTAATTTTTTTAAGTAACCTACTTATCGAAGAAATTAATTATTATTATGACAATGTTACAACCAATAACCTTAAGTACCAACGAGTACTATATGTACAACGAGTAAATACGTAGATATTTAATAAAATAACCCTGAAAAATAACGGTGAAAATCAATTTCGAAAAACGCAATTTGTTGCAAATATATTGTGAATTTGTCTAAATCTTCAACGAATGGGCCAAACAAACAAATTGAAACCAAGAGCACACGAAAACAAAAGTAGGAATGGTCTGGGGGCACGGGAGTGCCCCCGCCGAGTCTTAAACAATTCTTAACCACGTTACATATTCGTTTATTAAATATTTAATGTAATATTTCGAATGTTCAAACACCCAAACCAAAACTATTGTGAGCTGGTTACTATATTGCATTAACTGGCTAAATTGACACAATTATAGCAGGAAACTTCATTGGAGTGGAAGCAACCATCAGGTAGTTAGACAATAGGATGCGCGGAGAGTATGATGTGTGTTGATACGATTGTCCGAGTTCCCGAAAACAGTTCCATTTGAAATTGACCACTGGCCTGTCCGAATAGCGATAGTGCTTGCAATAGACCGGCCTGGTGATATTACATTTCGTGATCAATGCTTCCAAATGCATTTGGACATTTTCGATAGATAAGCCAATCTTTCGTGAGCGGTAATGCCTGTGTTATTAATGTTCATAATGCAAATCTGTAATTGAAGCGGTATTAAATATTATTTCTGTGAATTTTGAATATTTAGTTAGGTTTTAGCTCTTATTATTGCAGTTTATCACCTTGTATCTAAGTATTGAGTTAGTGAGGCTATGATTTGCAAAAATAAAAGTAATTTATCTAATCATAGTGTCCACTAAGCTAGATTAGGTTAATGTATTGGCGGACTTTAGTTTAACTAAGACTTCCATTTTCCATGAGATTCGTGTTTAGAAGAAGGAGAATAATAGTTCTTTGATCTGACTGAATACGTATATCCGACGAAGTACTCGTATATCGGAAAATGAGGAATAATTCAATTAGCTGACTCTGAAAATGGATAGATATCAATAACCCTCAATTCCGTACATAATGTTGGCATAATTGGCGTAACATTTCCACTGCGAACCCTTTCAAGACGCCCGTAATGTTACGGCCTACATGTTATTTAATTACGCAATCTCGAGCACAATGCGAGTTATACCGACTCCTCTTGTCTTCAATGCAGACATCAAATAAGGATACGAATATTTGGGTACCATGAGGAATATTTCATTATGAAATTTCATTTAATTACGAGTAAAAAGTTGGGGTACGTACCTACTATAATACATTATGGTCCTACTTTATTGAGTAGGCATAGCTATTTGATGGCAATTGCTTTGTTTTTGGCAGAAAACCCTTTTGAGATTGACAAGCACGATTTATTCCCTATTTTATAAGTTATCAGTAGATAACTCTATGATGCCCTCATCGTAAAGCTATCACATCATTGCAAGCACGACGAATTACACAATTATGGTGTTGGAATTCTATGGTATTCAAAAATGAATTCCTCACGACGGATGACTGACGACAAACAATACTTTATTCTCTTTAACTTTAAATTTAGCTATAATATAATTAAAATGAAATTGGCTGACAATGGAGAGATGACTAAAGTCTGAGTTAATGTTGTACCTACTTACTATGAGCCAAATACTAACTACTTATGTAAATAGGTGTATCATTGTTCAATAGACGGCATACAGTTCCAGTTGTAGGGGAAAACTTGCTTGTTCCAATAATACTACGGATTCGTCTGTCTCGACCCCTCGAACTAACTCCCATAAGATCCTTTCAAAGGAGTAAGTAACCTTTAAGGGCAATCGGGCTTTACAGGATGTGGTCACGTCTAAATTAATTATAAAGGAATAAATCAAAATTATGGAACAAGGAAGTCAGCGTCTAGTTCTCATGCAGCTTAGGTGAATTGAAACCTATAATATTGTATTATAGTAGGTAGGTCATAACTATATTATACCTTTTGTTAGGTAACTGATAGATATATTGAGTATACTTACAGGATTCAATTTTAATTATGAACGAAGTGTTTGCAGATACCATAGGGTCATCCCCATTTAAATGGAAGCGCAGTGCATTACTATGGCGATAGATTCGAGTCCGATACTGGACTATTCAACACAATATGTATTATGAATGCCTGTACGCTTCGTGGACGTTGATTAGGCTGGTCGGGCTCTATTCCAATTTTCATGGCGGACTGCGATCGACCTCCCTGATTGATTGTTATTGGTCTGAGCCACGACCCACTATAAGGGATAACATTTGAATGCTCCAAAAGCTTCCACTTTGTAATTCGGCTTTACGTGGATTTTTTTACGAAATCATTACGTTAATTGGCCATTTATCCTTTTCGAAATCGAATTATGCCGCAAAGATCGACTCCCGATATGGAGGGGCGAATAGTATTTTGTATTTTTGATTGTGTTCAGTTAACGTATTGCCGTGAACAGTGAGTGCGGCGTAAGCTTTTGTAACTAAAGGCGTATTTCATAGCGTCGACACATAGCGCGCTATCTGATGATTGGTTTTTGGCAATTAACAGTATTGCTCACGTCGCAATCGAGTTCATTCACCGTGTGAAATATGTATGGGATCTGAATTTCCCTCTTTGTTGTATCGTCACGTGGATGCGGTTAACGCAATGCATTGCAACAATATTGTTTGAAACCAACATGAATAAACAGAGACTTAAATTTTAACTTCGTCTAATGGGCAAAAAATACGTAATCATTTTAAATTCTCTAATGGATCGTAATCAATATAAGGTAATCAGAGTAAGGGTAGTGACAACCCGGAAGTATCGACGGAAAGTTGTCAGAAAGCTTTTACACCATATCGTCAAATAGGTAGTGTACTAAAACCATTGACGCTGTTGGATGCAGACAAAAATAAGCCAAGAACGCTGATATCAATTTAAAAATCTTTATAAAAATGTTGAAATTACTTGAAATGATGTTAAATATCGGTTATTTAACAATGTTTATCGAAATGTTCGTGATGTTCAGAAAAGTCTATATAAAAACGTACTTAGTAATCTCCTGTTACGGTAGGTAGATACGCAAAACTACATAAAATATATGAACTGGTACACTATGTACAAGAATACAACGCATTGACAAATGGGGGAAGTTTTTAATATTCGCAAGGGTAATTTCTTTTTTTATCTTTACCTACAATTGCAACGGTCGCGAGTTTGACATTAATATAACGTGTCAAGCAGTTAATTAGAACGTGTGTTTCAAAGTCAGTAATTGTTTCATTAGATCCGGTGACAGCATTACTGTTACCCGTCGGCTGTATATTAACATTTCGATTTATATTACGGCCGGCACATTGTAAGCAGAAATACCTTCCGTAATAAACTATTTGTAAACGTAATGTCATTCCAGCATGTAAATTCTTTGTTCTAGTGAACTGAAGTGGAATATTGTTTCTTGGAGTTTAAAGTTGAAATTAGCTTGAGCTCTCCTTCTGAAGGGATTAAACCCCTTGTCTTAGGGCGCTAGGTCACTGGCGCCTTGTCGCTTGACATTTGTAAAAAGGTTACCCTCATTCTGTTACGTTTTCTTTATTTGCTAAATGCTATATTGTATTGGCAAAGAAAGGGTGGCGTTGACTAAAATGTGATACAACATTTACTTTGGCAAGCGTAAGAAATATGTTAGTAAATGTTTGGGGTTTTTAAGTGATACTAAAATTGCAACTGATTGTGCGCAACTACCTCAACCGTAGATCACTGCTAACTTCTTTTATAAACGATGTGATTATAGAGACATTAAAGAAACCCATAAAGCTATCAATGAACCTATAAATTGAAGAGAAGGTTGAAACACGCGAGCTTGGGAAAGTAAAAAAAACAAACATAAAGATGCCACTAACAATAAGACTAGAGTCATGCTTGCAACGTGTGAATATACGCATAAAAATGCATTAATTGTACTCCAATAATGCAATATAGTGTAGGTATGCAATTATAGCGAATGTAAGACGCGGCAATGGGACGAAGGCACGGAACGAAAATTGGCAACATAGAGCACGAGCGAACGTAATATGAGAAAATAATAGTTTTAATGTTGGAAATAAATAACGTGGCGAGGAAGAAGACAATGGTGTTGTAATAAGATCTCCTGTTAATTTTGGCGAATGCGAAGCGTGCTCTTGCTTGAGATTTATGGAGGCATTGAAATTACACCCTACTTGTTCTTTCCGCTCAGGTTATTGGTCTTGGTCTATTGTGCAACGGAATATGAGTTTTATGTAAACAACGTGTTATCGATGTTATATTACGTTCACTTTGTAAAATATGTAACTCAATATAAAATTAAATTCAAATAAAACAGAAAAACACTACAGAGGGCATTTAAGATACTATTCTATAGAGTTACCTCTCATTTTTTGTTCATCTAGAAGCTGCCTCTCCAAGTTATCTTTTACTTCTCGCTCCCTAAGCACGTCCATTTTTAGTTCAGCTGCAACAAATAAACAAATTTTCTTTAGGCACATTAAGAAGTAGGTATAAAGAAAGCAAACTTCGCCGTATCTATTTACCTACTGTATTAATTTGATACGTGAATTTTTTTCTATGACGCCTTGTGTAAAACAAACTTCGGAAAAAACAAGAGAGTGATACAATAAGGCAAATAATGATCAAACTCGGAATATCTCTGTTAAAAAACAAAGTCAAATGTAAGTGAAGACCAATATAAATATTAGTTTTATGTTTTTGTTATCTCTCATTCCTATTATCTATCATCAACAATCAAAACACTTGATGTTAATTATACATAAATAGGTAGGTATACCTACTTACTTAGAATGTAATGAAAAATTTGCCTTCTTTACCGAGTTATTTTACTGATAAATTCTTTTTATGAAGAAATAATTATTATTATTTTCTTAAGTAAACAATACCTACCTAAATAATAATTTTATACATGTACGCGGACCTTTATTGGTGTCTAGGTTAGATTTAAAGGTTAAAGTGAGGAATAGAAAATAACGCAATACCATCACAGTTTAAGTGAAATGGATGGATATAACACAAAAGGCATTGTATAAATGAACAGAGCTAAACCCGTAACAAGGCCGTCAGCAAGGGGCCGATTAGGAACATAAACACGGATTAACTCATTCGGAATCCGGGTACCATTGTGAAGGAGTCGAATTGAGAGATTTGCATAACTTTCAATTAAATCTAACCTGACGGAAATGATTGGGGGAGCAAGTTCCGATTCGGATATTTGAAACACCGCCGATTATTTGTTTACATAAACAAACACACACAAGTCGCTATCTACTTGGGAATTGATTAATTCCTTGCATTAATAATATCGATGGACGAAAAAATTGTTAGCCATATTCGGCCTTATTAGTAAACAAGTCATGGTTAAGAGTACCTAATACTGTCATTATGATTAATTTGAGAGAGAGCATCAATACAATAGATAGGATAGATAGGCCTAAATTTATTCCACATTTATTTATATAAGTTGGATAACTAGTACCCACCAAGCTCACTTGTATAGTAGGTGCACGAAGAAATTTAGTATTAATCCTTTTTTTAATTTTTTCCATTGCGTTTTTCGAGGAGTGGTTAATCTTATGAACATAGAGATTTAAATTTTATTATTTTTCTACGCATTACACCTAAAATAAGGCTGTAATTAGACAATACCTCTAAGCTAGGAATGAACTCAATGAACGCATCAGGAGAGAACGATTGAAATTTAAATAGAAAGAGGTCATGCTCGTTCACAGTTTAATTCGGTCCCTCATTCAATTAGGTGCCTAACTCGTCTATCTAATGGAGCTCGTAAGGGATCAGCCTGATTAACTTGTGTTGTTAGCACCTACGTGTACTGTCTTACTCATTTACGTAGAAATTGATTTTAGACCCTCTAAATAACGTTCAAATGGAATTATTGTGGCAGAGCAATGGATAAAGATGAATTTTATTTCCAGGGAGGTCGTATACGAAAATTCTTTTAAGTTTTCCATACATTTTATACCACTATCCACAGACTAACCAGTATCAATTTGAGACCAAGTTATTGGTTGGTAACCTATTTTCTCTCTCCTTTCTCAAATATACATAGATTTTTTTAAGTCTCATTTTTTTTTTACATTACAGCTTTTATAACTTAATTGTGAAAACAAAATCATAATAAGAAAGCGTCGATTCATTTATTAAAACGAATTTCAATACGTTGGTACCTATTATAATATTCAAGTTCTGAGTT
>DWBH01000221.1:0-14278 GCA_018230765.1 Ernsta delagoae
ACATTCCTTTATGTAGGTATATATAGCTACCTATGTTAAAAGACTGAAGCTGTGTCATATGAATCTATCGTCAAATTCGTCGTCAAAAAGTACGAGAATGGGAGACAGGAGTAAAAAAAACGTTCAAATGAGCGTGTTCCGGCCTTTCGGCACGCGTCCGGCCGTCACCGGGTCGGATCCAGTGACCTTCGTCAAACTGACAGATTACGCATATCGATGTTATGCAATACTGAGCAACCAGTCAAGCGACAAGAGATGACGAGACGCGTCCGTATTATGAGATAGGTAAGTTGATGAATATGATCTAAGAGCTGTAATGGACATGACCTTTTTCATCTGTTAAGAAGATGACAACTATTCTGGCATGTTCTGTCCACCTACTGGATTCACCGGTGGAGACTGTAAATAACTTTTTTTAAGTGAAAATGAAAACTGATTTTAAGCTAAAAAGAAAGAATTTAATTTAAAGCATATTTTTGAAATAAAATAATAATTTGACTTACGCTTAATTCGTCGTCGTACCTTAGGTTTCCTTCTTCGTTTCATACTGTGATTTCCAAAGAACGAAGGAGTTAAAAGCCGACGTCAAATAATTGTATTACCAACACAGAGGGTGAACCACGTATTATTCTAACAAAACCTTTTTCCAATTCACATTTTCGGTCCCCAGCGATTGTTTCTGCACAGATCTGATCGGTTGCCATCTTTATTCGCCCAAAGAATGTATAATAGAATCCCACACGTTAGCATAATGTCGGGGCAAATGGCGCGCGACAGAGCTCTGCGTATTGGAGCCTTGACAGAGTCGTTTTATCAATCACGATAAAGCAAATCTAGTTTAGCCTGAGCATCCAGTGTGAAAGCCAAGACAGTTGATATTTGTTTTCCCACACCTAAGTATATTTAAAGCTTTTTGGGTTGCGAAAGCGTGCAGTGTGGATATTGACACTTTGTTTTAGGTGACCATCTTTGTAGGTACTTGTGAGTAGCATAGCAAATATGGCTCCAGATAAGTCTCTCGATACGTTAGCCGAAGCTTATAGCTACATCTCCGCTGTCGCTTTTAGGGAGAACAATCTTTATAAAAGCGGTTGGGTTTAGAGAAGTGATCCGTGGAGCGCCCGCAACGCTATCACGCTCAGCCCGCAGCGCTTTATGACTTCGTCCAAAAAAATGTCCTCGCCGAGACTATCAGCGCTGACTATGAAACTGTTGTATATAAAATGTGGTTGAGCAAAAGTTTTGCATTTTTTTTCCATATTGAAATCGTTGTATCCATCAAAAGCTGATACTTAGGTAGGTAACTATAATTATCGAATTATTTACGGCTAACTGATAGGGCTTGCTTAGGATTAAATATCAATCACGCCTGCCTACTTTATAAACAAAAACTACTACTAGGAGGAACAATCATGAGTCCATGAGTTATTCACCATTGTCATTTGCCATGACTATTTGATATGTTTTTACGTAGCGTAGCGTAGAAAAGACCCATCTAGAAATCTGTTAAATGGTAAAAACGAAAAGTCCAATCGCGTAAGCCAAACTGCGTAAAAAACTTCCTGGCAATTTTTCGGCGGTCAGTAAAAAAGCAAGGCTGGAAACTATCAACATTATGTACCTACATTTGCAAGCATTGGAAAATTCTCTTCCAATGTAGGTTTATTTATAAATTAAGATAAGGTTTTGAAAGTAATGATGTCGAACTTTGGATCGGAATAATACCTACTTACACAAAATTAATAAAAAAACGTTTTAAAAATCGTTTTTACCGTACCTTATCGTTGCATTTTTTCCTTTAGGTATAGTAAGGTAACTTTGGAGCATCATAAAACCATATGCACGATTACAGTTTTTGTTATTTTACCTATGATTGTTACCTATAGACTTAAAAATTGACACATAGTCGGGAAATACATTTTAATTAGGATAATTTACTATCAAACCTACTTAAGTAGAGATTGTTATTATCTGATCGTAACCACAGCAAAAATGTTCTAGCCAGAAATAGAAAAAGAAACTACCCGCAACTATATTGATCGCTAACAAATCAAAGAGGGAACCGTGCCACCGACTAACGGAAAAAAGGATTTAGCAAAAAGTCAGAATTCAGCAGATTTTCGTGTGGTCAGTGAAAAAACTGAACCGGGAACTATCAACGCATAGAGATCGTACGCGACTTTATAGAGCAACGGAGTTACTCGTATCGTAGAGTTTTTCAAACATTTCTTTCTATTAGAAAATCGTTCAGTTTATGGTAGGTAAAATAAGTTTAGCAGGCGACTAAAGGGATCATGAATGGGGTTTTTAATAGGTAGCGAGCAAACCTTTGACTTGTTATATCCTATACTCATTTTGTTATGTGAATTTACTATGTGTACTAACTGCCATTATATATCTTAACAATCGTGATAGATAATATTAAGAAGAAATCAATACGAGATTGAATAAAGAAGGAATGGAAGAATCAGAAGTATCCTTGGACAAACAGTTTAAATTAGGTAAATTGCTTCCCAGGGCCTCCAAGACACGGACATATCGGAACAGCGTATGGTAGAAGTAACGGAGCGTATAATTTCAACTTTATGGGGTCATTAGGCGGCAGCAGGCGTACGAGCCAGACTTTTTGTTCGAACGCATTACAATTAACCGTGAAACGATAATCGATTGTTTCTTGCGCCCACTTTGGCCTGACGTGCACTAATTCACCGAATTAAAAGCAACGATGAACGGGTATAATTGACCGAGCGTATAAACTGTAGCGTCTGATGGGTCGGTATAATTGACCAAGCGTAAACATGATGTTTGGACAAGTTATATTACTTTTGGGGTCAACAATTTATCGAAATTTTTCTGCGATGTACTCGTATTTTATTTATATCATCTTTTTATAATTATTTTACTTAAGAAGCTATGAAGTAGGTAGATACTTTATGTAGGTTGATAGTAGGTTTGTTTTTTTAATAAATAATATTTATATCTACTAAAGTAATTAATTAGTGGAAAAAATGCGAATAAAAATGTCCCATCAGTGATTTAGCAAGTTTTGGTTTCATACCTAACTACTAAGTACTTTATATCCGGAGATCCAGAATCCAAATTGGAAACAGATGTCTTATATAAAATTACTATGGGACTTTTTAGGCCATGTTTCTTCTGGCCTTTTTCTGACTTTTATGGCCTTTATTCTACGTTCACTGTACATAAAAAATAGTTATTTTACCTAGACGTATCTAATAGTGGATAAATTGTAGGTACCTACCTCCAGCGCTTGTCAACTAACTTGGAACCAAAGTTATCAGCGTGCTATCAGCGGAAACATTCAATCACTTGCAGGCTTGTTCAGACAGATAAGACGTCTGTTTCCTTCGCACGAAGACAGAGGGCGCGGGGGCGGGAAGTGGCATTTGGCACGGGCAATTGACGCTCCTGATAGGATCGCTAGCTGAGTTGGCAGAAGTGTAGACTGGGAGCCTGGCAGAGGAAATGAATTATTTTATAAGGACCTATCTAATGTATTTTTATGCTTTTGCGAGTTTAGAAAAAATGAAATTTTATTTATATTGATATGATATGAATTTGCATCGGTAGGTACATGCCATACAGTTCGTACTGGTAAGATTGCTTTCTATTTAAGTATTTAAAATGGTTTCTACTTTTATGATTATGATGGAAGGTATTATCTTTTTATTTCAAGAACGATGTAGGTCTTAGCGAAGTATTAAGGTACAAAACTCTTTATACCTACACTATGTCTGTGTCTGTATCTGACTAGAGCCTGAAGGACTGTACCTACTAACTAGCTTTTTGTGAAAATAACAAAATGATTTTGATTTTGATTAAGAAAAAAATTATATATCCTTGTCCCTATTATAATTATTGCAAGCACATAACGACACTGGCTCCTGAGCTACACCGAGTAGAGACTGTGTGTAGAGATTTCGCGCGGTGCGGTGTCGGCGCGCCACGACACCGCTTCCGCTACAGTGACTGATACTGTACTCCGCATTTCCACTTGTATCTTTTACGCTTAAATGCCCCGAATTTTTCAGACAATGGATTTTGTACGCCTCAAAGATATCGATTGAATAAGTTGGAACAGTTTTCCGAAGTAGATACCTACCTATGTACCTACGTAGCGTAGTTTTTACTAAGAACGGACCAAAGCAAAAATATTCGAAAGCAAGTAAGCAGCTAAATTGATTATTTGATTTAAGGATTCTTTTGCATACTTACATAGTTCTGCTATCATTAGTAATAGCATTTTGTTACTTGGCAGAATCGGTATTCTGTGTATTAATGTATTAATTATTCGGTATATAAGTCCGGTATTAATGTGTCGGTACACATTGATGAAATCCGTAGACGAGTGAAATTCAAATCAGAAAAAAAGACTGACAGACCGTGATAAAATTAAGAAGAGCTCCAGGAAAGTACCCTAGACAGCAATGAACCCATCCAACTGTCCATCCATAAGCATTTTATCATCTATTGCTGCATCAAAGTCTCCCTTAGGTGACAATTGATAGCTACCAAATACCTGATAGCTACCAAATGAGCAGAATCTGTATTGTTGTAATGATGACAGCTACCTATCTTTTGTAAGGCCTACAGTACATACTCCATGTGCAATGTGCACTTCTTATTCTGTCAAAGACTTACCTAAAAGCACATTCGTAACAGGTTACCAAAACAATTTTTTTTCTAGCTACTAAACATTGATTCAGCCTACGTATTATTAATGAATCAACGTCAATAACAGCAGGTTGAATATTAACGCAGTTAATTGCTCGAACTAGAACGTAGACCAACTGACACCAACCCGATTAAAGCCGTTATTCCACCTGTTATATGATTCACTAACTAGCGTTTTCTTCTGGATTCGTTTAGGTAATTAGAAATACTATTTAATTACATTCTCGTTGTAAATTAGGTGAGTATATCCTGTTGTTGCCAGACCTTGAGGAGCTTACCTTAGGTATACCTTAGTACTTATGTAGCATGATTATCTTGTTCTAATTCCCGTGGCACCGTCCAACTGAACAGATAAGTAAGTAGTTTAAGTAAAAAGTGTAATTCAAAACCTATTGAATACAAATAAAAACAAACTTGCATGCTACAATGACTTCTGACTGTAAACAAATTTTATTTTCCGCTATGTTCCATCAGATGAGAGTGATGAGATACAGACAAGTCCAATGATTTTTAATATAAATTCTCATCATCATTCACTACCAGTCGATTCGGGTTTTATTTGTTTAGAACAGTATCAAAGTAAACGCCATCATTAGGTTAGCCGCAGGAGATGCGCGGTTTATGTCTTTATTGTGTTTTTATTATTCCGATTGTAAAATGATACATCTCACTGTGACACACGGTGCAAGCAACTATTGACTCTATATTTTTGAACATAAGACTTACAGATATTGTCTTTATCAAATGAAAAACAATAAAAGTTGTCGTGTGTGCGCGCTTAATGTTAGACAGCTGACGCCACCTAGCATTTGACGAGTTAATACCTGCGTTCGTATGGCACTGTTTTTATTGCTTTTCTTTATTTTAAGCAACATGAATAATGGTAACACGCTTTGATGGACGTAAAACTGTTAATAAAATTTTGAACGACCATTTATGCCGCAGGGAATGACAGTTCCCCTCAAAGTACCTACTGTTTTGTTTTGTGTTAAGGTCAGATAGAGTTTCAGGAACTGATTCGGAAACTTACCTAAAAATATTATGGATTTGCACAATTGCCTATTTACTAGATATAATACATCTGAAAAATAAACAATATTCACTATAAAAATAGCAAGAAAGGAATACTTTATTTTTTGTATATGATGACTTACCTACTTACTATAATACCTACGTACGACAAAAAAAATTCGCACATTGCAAGTTAATTCGCATAGTGACACTCATTATCATGATAACTAAGGATGACTAAGGACGATATAAGCAGAAGAGGTGCTTAGAGGCGTCATGTCATGTGGCGTAGCGCCGTGTTCCACAGCGGGGCGCCACCGCGCAACCTTCAGGGTTGTCGAATATTCGAGGGGATATTATTTGTATTAACTTTTATTATTTTTGTATCAAACAGTATTCAATTACACGTGTTGTTGTTCGCTTAAAGAACATGTACCTACCTATCTAAGTAAGCTGCATCACTTTTATCCAACTACCTTTTCTTGTTAAATTTTCAAGTATTCAACACCAAATACCTGGTCCTTAGGTTAAACCTTAGGTTGCCTTAGGCTCTTCAATGGGGACCGTCTTAGATTTTTGTAATAAGACAAATAACTACAACATATTTAGCCTTAAGTTGTCAGCCCTATGTTATTTCGCATCACAATATTTGCAATCAACCATAGGGCTGCTACCGGGTTTTATGTGCCACGATGCGGAAGCTGTCTATTATGACAACCCTCAGCAACCAGTATTCGAACCAAAGCGTAAATCCTTATGTAAAGGAAGGACTGCAATGAATTACGTTTACTGCTAATCAGAATCAATAAAATTTGTCGTATCAATTATCATTAAATTATAGGTAAGTTAAAACAAAAAACTATAAATTTTCAATATAGTTATTTAAATATAGTCTTTTAAAATACATAACTACTTGATATAAGTTGTTATAATGCTGATACCTAGATTAAGTTGGTAAAGTGCTTCCTCATGGCAAATTTACCATCAGTTTACCAGCAGAGTTTATCAGTACTTGCTCAGACACAGGCGAGCTCATAATGTCATACGAAACATTATGTAGATTGATATAAGTATTTTATACAAATTATTAAAAAAAAAACACCACACACATTTACATGACATTACATTACACTCTCTGTCACATCATACACAAGGGGACGTACCCGTAGTTTTAATCCTCTGATGGCTGAAGGCCTACAAAGCTTTTGCCTGCGTTGTTATACAACGTGATGAGATGTGCTACAGCCGTGTGGAGAATGTCGCGAGCACAATGTGAGCGCTCAGTGGAAATTCTATTCACACTTAGTCCTCGGCAAAGAGCTAAACCAGAGAGGTATTGGTAACAGTGACGTACCTAGGCTTAAAATGTTTCATTCGTTTAGGTAAAATGAGTTAAGTCTTCGTATTGAAATTATTGTGGCGCAAACCTTAATAATTTTTGTAGTGTTTTACTATGGGCATACTCTTCTAGTTTTTGAATCATCGTAAATCATTTTAAGGACACAATCAAAATTTCCTATGCTGTTTTTAAATTTTGATAAGTTTGTTCCTGAAAGTAAAAAACAAAGGCAGGTTACATTTCGTTACTAATTACATATATCCAAGATGCCTATAATTAAATTGTCCATAATTAAGTAGGTACCTACCTACTTATAAACAAAACACAACCTCGCGATTTATTTTCTTACACACTCCAAAAATACCAAGGTAAGTCTTCCTGAAACACGGTATAGGTACTAGGTACTCCTATTCATTACGGTTTTAATTTTGTGATGGCACAGGCAAACCTTGGAGTCTTTCGTTGGCCGTGATGGCGCGTGGACAATGGGTGCAGCAGGTGGAAACGCGCTCTTAGCTGATACAAAAATGGCGGCAAACTATAGTACCTACAGTGCCAACGCTAGGTGAAAAAAATGGGACACACATTCCCAATATGCAGTGAAGGTACAGTAGAAGTAAGTATGTAGGTACCTTTAATATTATACATATATGTACATATGTTTAGGTATCTAATACTGATTATGAAATTATGTATGTAGAAGATTATTACTCTTAGCTATGTACAAAAAGTACGTGCTTCTGCAGATTCAGAAGTCAAAAGTAAAACAGGACCATTATATTAATAATTGCTATTGAAATTTTATCCCACTTCAATATCATGGACAAAAAGCATATTTAACAAAGCGCCTCTCGAACCCGAATTATCACAGAGTTTCTATTATACACAATTTACTGTTGCTGTTCTTCAATAAAGTCTCGAAAAATCGATTACTCACTTTAATAAAAAAGAACGTAGGGGAGACTGGGGTGCAATGGCTGTGCAGTTAAAAAGCGCGGACGTGAACATTTGTAGCAATAATTTGGGCCGCAAGCCCATGGGGTGAGCCGCGGCTGTTGTTGAAAGAATGATACATCATCAGACCAATAATAAATCACATACGAATCAATTAGAAAAATACGACGCGTGAGCTAGCGAAAAACGGTCGAGTTTTGTCGCCGTTTCATCAAAACCCTCCCATTTACAGCGTAATTTGACGTTCCGTGTTGCGTCATCAATCAAACGCAATTAACAGTGGTAGATTTCGAAAAAACTGCACGTAATTGCATTCTGTTGAAACCATTTTAGATACCTTTCTGTTTTTTCATACGCTAGATAATGAGTAGGTACATGATTTCATTCGTAGAGACGTAAACGTTGCTGTAGATACGCAAATGATAGAAAGGAAAATAATATTTTCATATACATACATATTTTAATATCTCAATAAATAAAAATAAAATCATGTCTTGAATATCGTTCCATTTGAACTTTTAGCTAAAGTGGAACATTTCCAAACTATATAACATGTATAGGGCTATTTGCAAAGCGTTTCAAACGCCAAAATTCCGGCCTGAAATTTTCATACATTTGGCAAAAGTCGAGCAATAATATTGACGGTTTAACACATGAGCTTTCGGCGCACTCAATAACTCATTGGCGAAATGTAACGGCCGCTTCGAGGGGTAGAGTGGGCGCGGTGAGACTCGTGTCACGTGCCAGTAATGAGTTCCACACTCCCCCGCCCGCCCCGTCACGCTAGTATGGAATTTCACACATATATCCCGCGTTTCTGATTATTCTGATTTATTACGTCACATTTTTTGTACAACTTTTTCTATTTATTTGAACAAACAGTTGTTGCACTGGTAGCATAATACATACATACCATAATATACTTACATATCAACGTAGTACAGGATTACATAGTGTTTGGGATTTATAGGAAGTTATTATAGTATCTAAGTGCCTAAACAATTTCATCCATCCATCCATCCATCAGCCTTTGTTCACTGCTGGACCTAAAGGCTTCCCTAACGTTTAGATATGTACATTATATTTAACAGTCTAAAAGTTCTGCCTGATAGGTAGGTAGGTACCTTACCTAAGTACTTATTTGTTATGCCTGACGTTCAGTCTTCTATATTATCATTATTTTACGTACCTACTTTACCAATTATTAAAATGCATGGGTACCATCACTTCACACTTTTCTAATGCAATCAAAATGTACCTATCTATTATTATCAGTGTAGCTAAACAGTTCACATTCAAGAGGATTGAAAAGAAGATCCTTATAATAGGTAATTATAATAGTCTGGTAGGTATCTACCCACGTAAAGTAATAATTGGAGATCCATTTAGTAAGAATCATTTGCTCATAGCAGATTCAACTCCATTTACTTTTAGGTGTAGGATGAATGCGTTTGTATAGATGTAATGTGAAATAATATCCGTTGCACAATATTGGCCTTAGAACCAACCTGCTAATTTCCGCTTTTGTTGTCCAAATCTTACTTCCTGTACTCGCGTAACAAAACACATAATAGGTAATTGCAAAAAGCGTTGAATTTTAACTCGATTGTAACAAAATGCATTAACCGGATTTACCTTCTTTTTTACTCGATACTTATTGCCTTAGGTTAAATGGATAGTGAAAGATCTACACTTCTATTAGACAGGGACCAAAAATGACATAATGCAATTTTATACATTAAATTTTCTTTCATACGTACCTGCTTGATACCTACTATCTCATAGTAATTTTCTCACTCGATATATACCTACATAATTTTAAGTTGTAATTATTAATACCTACGGGCCTAAGTACTCAAAGTACTCAAAGTAAAAATGTAAACACTACCTATACCTATGTATTTTGATCCACTTGATTTATCCAGGTAATTTAAATAGGTGGTAAAATTAATGAATTTATTACTTTTATTATGACTAATACTTATTATTACTACTACCTAATACCCAACGGCTCGCGATCCATTTACATCCTTTCTTCAATTCATAGTCATCTTCATGTTTTATTGTCTTTTCATTCTAGGCAGAATTTGGGTTTATATTAAATTTAATTATCGTGACAGTCTTACATTTCGTTGGTACAAAATATGAAGTCTTTAAAACTAAGAAGCTGCAAAATAAAATAAAAAAAACCAAGAACGTCCGCTCTACAAATTCTTAACTCTATGAACTGACCGGAAAGGTTTCCCTTAAAATTCAAGTGGGCGATTACGTAGCAACATTTGGTGTTCTGTGTTCACCTCTTGCGATGAAGTACCCTCCATACGTTCTGTTGTATCAATATTGTGCTATATTCAAGCACTAGTTAAGTATCTACTTACTGCAAACTGAGCGTAAGATGATTTTTTAAGTAGGTAACACAACACAACGGGGTATTTATTTCAAAGGATCAGAGTATTCACATAACAAGTACCTACTATTAAGTCTCTGAACACCAATTTTAACGACAATTTAAAGCTGTTACGTAGTAATAGTAAAAGAAATAAGTAAAGATGTTAATACCTAGCGTTATTAAAAGAATAAAATGAGAATAATACAAATACCTAAAACCTACCTAAAACTGAGTTTGCGGGCTTCAATGTTAAAAATAAATGCCGATTTTGATATGTAGGTACCTATAGGAAATTTTGTCGTAGGTAGGAAATTTTACATATCACTCAAGACTCAGAGGAGAATTGACTCATGGTACATACTTAGGTAGTAGTTACAAATTTGTGTCGGTAGTGTGCATGGAAATGAAGAATATCATTGTTTTTCGCACATTGTCGAGTACCTATAACCTCACTCACACCTAAGAACATACATATATATGAGGAAAACTTTTAAAAACTTATTACTTACATCCTTCATACATAGATAGTTACTCCATCGGCTCGCATAATTGCATTCAAATAGTCCAATTTCGACTTCTTGAATCCGTAGAGAGAATTAAGTCGTCAACTGAGCCGCGTCGTTGGATCTATTCACACTAGACCCACATTTTTTTTTCAACTGTTACCCGGCAGCCCTTCACTGTAGCAACCCAAAAGTCGGTAAATAGTTTACAAAAGGGCCCACAATGCTCCAATGCCAATGTTTAGGCCAAAATAAAGGAAAGATCTTTGAAGGAATACTCGTCATTGTGCGTGAACGCATTGTTCGCCGCGGCGCAGTCAGGCCAGGGGTTGCACAAACCGCCCGGTAGCTGTCGGCTCGGTACTCAAAGCGTTCTCTGTTTACCTACAATATTATTTTTATTGCAGTAATTGAGAGAAATTCTTTGACAACTCTGAGAATACCGGCCTCATCAACCCTCGGTGCGTTTGGACTTTCTAATTTTTATTATCGTTATGGCTCGTTTTAGCCGCATTTGGTTTTTAAATTGGTTCAAAATAAAACATCTACCTACTTAGTTGGTAATTTAACAAAATTACCAACTGCACTTCTACATTGCTAAATATTTCGATATTTACATACTGAAGATTTTTTACAAAATGCATACCTACCTATAGGTATTTCAATCAAAGAATTTACTTACACAGTTAACTTACAGTAAAAAATACTAAGTCGTTTAAATGTACCTACCCATTTATATAGGTGCAAAAAAATTATAGGCAGGTACCTAACGAACCTAAGTCTAAATAGGTATAGGTACCTATCTACTTAATCATGTACTATTTAATCTAACATAGGAAGACATTTCAGGTACCTATTACCAAAACCTAGGTAAGTAGTTCAAAGTCCATATTTACCCAGTAGGCAAGTTGCACGAAATTTAAAGACATAATATATCCGAAATATGGCTCTATCGCCTCTATGTAAACATTGTGCTTATGTACTTGTTGCCAATAATGTAACAGTAACAAGGTAAACAGATAAGACAATTCAAGCCAATCATACCTAAATCATACCAAAGTAGGCACCTACCTACCCAGCTAGGTAAAATAATTCCAAAACAGCCATCTGATTCAATAGGTTACTCAGCTCTTATCTTACAACCTTTAGAAAGCAAAGGCCACGCAAAAAGAGCATAAAACTTTATAATTTTACAGCCGCACATTTGCGAATTTTTAAAACTATACAACCACGCTAAATTTTATATTTGGAGTCCATTGAATGGAGGTCGTAAAAGATATCTTACTTGGAGTAAACAGAAGTAGTCTGAAAACAATTTCAAAGGCACCGCCGCGGCTTGCTTGAAACAATACGGTAATGTAGAGTTGGACCATAAATATTTATTTTCCCCGCTTGTTTAGAACCAATGGCTACCTCACTACGCTATAAAAGTAACCATAGATTTCTTACTATCCTTTAAGGCACCATTCTTATAACTTGACCCCTTCAATTGTTTTATTAACTAACCACAAAATTAGTTATTGAAAATGTACCGACGTACGTACCTACCTAAATCATGTAATAACAATAATTTTATTTTCTTCGATATAGGTAGGTACCTACTGAGTAGATAACAATTATTTGTACCTACGCAAAAAAGCAATTTCTTTTACAAACTTCTGACCTAATAAGTAAGAACGATAAAAACTTATGAGAAAAAGAACTTAAAGAAGATTGTAATCCATATCATAAGTTATTTCCCTATTTTTAAATGATTGCAACCACTTTAATTACTAGCTAGGGCTGAAATCTTTCCAAACACAATCTGTGGATTGGTGGAGATTTCAAATTGAAGACTTATATAGATGTCTTTTTGTGATTATCATGACTCTACAATCTCTACAACTTCGAAATATTTATTTTTGATTCCAAACATTTAACTCATCTAGGTATTACTTCATTGATACAGAAAGAATACCGAGGAATTCACGAAAAATTTAAATTCAGAACAGTTCAGTGTCGTCAGAAACTTCGCGTAGCACACATCGCGTAGAACGCGCGGGAAACTCGCGAAGTTTGCTCGAAGTTTTCCGGCCCGCCCGGCCCCGCCCCTCGCGCCGTCTCGCTCGCACCGCGACAAGCGGCTAACCGCACGCGGACGTGGTTCAAACTCCAGTCACTTTGTTTCGCACTTTATATCGTCATCAATTTTCGCATGACACCACTACGCTGATTAAATTAGTTTGAGAGTTGGTGAAAAATGAATATTGTATCGCTTGATTTTATTTATTTTTGTCTACCTATCTGTTTTAATAACTGATGTTGGGTAACTTATGTGTTTAAAAAGCCGTTTCCTGTCTTTATCCAGAATATAAAGGTATGAGTAGGTATATAACTTTTTGCAAAGAGCTTTTTTTGTTGTTCCTTACTGGTATTATCTATTGCCTTACTGATAACCCTATTTAAACAAACTTTGTAGGTAACTGCTTGCCTATAACATGCAGTCCCAAGGCACATAAAAATTCAATTTGTCGGTACCTACACCTGGCTAAATGCTTTAGGTAGTCAAATCTGTCAGCAATTAATTACAAGTGTCAGTCTAGAACCCCAGTCAGAATTCCTCGCGTGCTTTAACCAAATGAAGTGCCACCCTGTGAAGCGCACTCCCGACTCAAACATGGAAATCATAATTTTTCATGAGCTCGTTGATAGGTTTTCGCACCGGCCGCGGTTTCCCGCCGCCCCGTGGCCTAATTACCGCCGCCTCGCGATACGTCACCGCGGTGATTCAAAAAAATCCACCCATCCTTCTCGCACCGATGATCGACGGCGTCGGGCGTCCTGCTTCCGCGGGCATTTTTATAAAAACGCAGAGACCGACCACAGCCGTCCCGTTCGTTCCCGCTGCGGCTCCGCGCCGCCCGCACCCTTCGTCTCCTTCCCGCTTTTTACGAGACGTAGGGGCCGCCACCCGGGTGGGGGCGGCGACCGCGCGAACGCAAAATATTGACCATCGGAAAAAGTCGCGTCGTATCGCAGTCATCAGTCGAAACTGAGTCCTCGCGAGTACGCGTCCCTTCGCACCGACTTCGGTGCGCGTCGTAAGTCTTCGGCTTGCGGTCCCAGCGGGTCGCCCATTTATTTTTCCGAGTCCCCCGCCCGGCGTCTTACCCGCGCCCAACAAGTGGTGTGGAATCGAGACGGTCGCTCGCGACTCACACCGTCACACGGCGTCTCGCGCCCATACTTTACACAACTTTCCGGAGTGCTCCGCGCGCGCTTTGCCCCGAGTTTGAAATTGGATCGCGTGTTCGAAACTTTCGCCGAAGTGTTCGGAAGCTAGTGGCGTGACGTAGGACTTGAGTGGCGTGTCGAGGGACTGTGTTCGTGGGTATACTGGAGTCGATG
>DWBH01000222.1:0-14264 GCA_018230765.1 Ernsta delagoae
AACAAGAAGACTACAGCCGCGAAACTTATAACTCTTTTAATACCTACTCCTTTTTTCCGTGGGCGTTAAAAACAGAAGCAAACTCTTATGTTAAGTGGCTTTCTATTTATAAACGTTAATTTCTTCCGGTAATTTACGTACCTACCTAGTTAGTAGCGAACGACCCATGGTGTCGCCGTCGCGAGGTAATTTTGTTTCCTATTAAATAACCCCCTAAGATTGAGTTCGCGCTGAGACGTCATTGGCTATTATTGCGAAGACACCTATTTCATTTAAGTATCTTAGTAATAAAGAGCTCAATTAATCTTCCGAGGAAGACATGTCACACTTCTTGACACTGGTCTCCTAAGCCTAAGCAAAACTCAAAACAATATAATATAAACTAGCTAGTCTGTCCTGAAAATGAATGAAGTTTTGGAAAATTCAGGAACGGCGGATCCTAGTTTCCGGTGCGATCCATAATGTAGTGGGGACTTTGTAGGTACTGTTTTTAACTTGTTTCATATGATTTACAAACGGGCTCCGTTTGCTTATTTATTTATATTTTAGGAATTCATTTTTTCAATTATTTTCCATACTTGGGAATCCAAAATTCAAAATTCTTTATTACAAGCCTCATCCTCTGTATTTTAATGCCACACATATATTAAGTATTTAAATAAAGTTTGCCCCGATCCCAGCCATCACTGAAATATAATTTTATGATACCTAAGTAGTACTTATTTGTATCTATGTATTTTATTGAGATCTAAATGAGTTTCAGGAATTAGCGCTTTATTTATAAGAACATTCAAAATGAATTCTTAAATTTTGAAATTTAGATAAATATCAAAATTCAAGTAGCAAAACCAAACCCTCCATATCACAATGTCTACTTGACTACTTGTTAAAAGGTTTTCCGTATTAGAACGTACGAACAAATAATAACATTTATTTATAAGTTTCTCATTAATTAATTCTATATCCTTATTATTATTTAATACCTAATCGAAGTAATTAACATAATACCACGTTCGTTTTTCTTTATTGTAGGTAAAGGTATAGTTAGGGTATCGTTAGGTAATCGTACTTTACTATTGAAAAACAATGGTAAACTAATAAAAATTCCCTACTACTACTAGAATAAGACAAGTGATGAGTGTACCTACCTACCTACGTACTAATAATAGCCAAGCGAAAGCTTTAATTCAATTATTATTAGGTTAGGTACCTACATACTTTATTTATCAAAGGTGAAGTCTGAAATCCTTCAAAAATAACGTTGTGCCTAAGCTGGACATGCGGCGCATGTCTAGACATTATTATGATCTAAATATAACATTTCAACAGCCAATTTTGTTCACGAAATGTCATTTTATTACTAAATATTCTTGACCTTTCTACGGTCTGCAGAAACTATTTTGTTTAAATATATTCAAAACAATTTCTAAACGAATGGTGATGAAGAATTTTAATTTACGTCAAGAGTATTTACGGGCCTTAAAACAAAACAGCGCTTCCAATAGGTTTCAATTCCACGCTTTTATTTTGCCGGTTGAAAAGCCAGAAACATACAAAGAACAGTGAATTAATTAACCAAATGTGTAAACGTTGAACATCATCCCTTTAACACTGCAGAAAGTAATTAAAAGTGATTCTTCAATGTGTTAGTCAAATTCGATACTAACAAAGTAATTGGCTGACAAGTTATTTACGTTCCACTAAGTACCTAATTAAAGATAAAAACAAAATGAATTTAATTTATTACGTAGGTATGTCGAATTGTATTTTAGATACCTAAATATCTTTATATTAAAATTGACATCAATTATAAAAACACCGCCTTTAAAAAAATATAGGTAAGGTTAAAAGGTACCTAAATATTGAGATATTGAAAATAATACCTAATTTTACATCCAAGTTTTTTCTGTAAACACCACTTTGATCGTTTTTATATTATAAAAGTTTCTAATGGAATTTTCGAACTTTGAAAATCAAAGTAAATTTAAAAGTTTATTCAACTTTGATATCACAGATAGACACTCCGATTGCGTTTAATAATAATATAATAATTTCTACGCTTGGCAGAAATCGTATTAAAAATAGTTTAAAATATTAGTATTTGATTTTATTATAAATGTGCTTAATTAACTTATATTATAGGGAAGGTAAGATTTGTATTTTTGTTTGTATAATCTTTTGATTGAACTCAAAACCTACTGTGCTGATTTCAAAAAATTTTACACCATTATTAACTACATTTACCCTGAGTAACACAGGCTACTTTTTACAGATTTTTTTAACATTTTTTGAGACGTAGGATAGTAGGTACCTACATAACTCAATTTATAGCTCTACGTGACGCAACCAAAGTTGCGACGTTCAGCTTGTATATTATGCAATGTATTGTTATTGAACAATCTATTGAAAAGAAAATTGGAAACGGTTTACAATACTGAAATGGTTTTCTTGATGTTCTAACTGTATTTTGTTTAGAGCCGTGTATTTATAATGCCCCTCAGAGTCGTCCCCTTTGTGGGTTACCGGAGATGATAGCTAGGGGACTCGTGTGTTCGTGGAAGTCACCTGCAAACTTTGAAAACAGCCACTTTACTATCTATCTGCGTTGTCAAGACTGATAGTGGTCAAGAACTGAGAACTCTACTAAACTCAAAGAAACAATTATTATTACGATTGCTTAGTCGGGTATAGGACTTTTGTGGTAAGTATAATTTAAAATCTAAAGTATCATTATTTTAATTACTCAAAATTAAAAATAATAATTCATAAATGTGTACTTTTACGCACTTGGCTACTTTCACTTTTACTTTTACTTTTAGTAGTAATATACTAATAATATACTTAAGTACAAGTTTTAGCCTGATTGTATACTAACAATTTTTACATTGTTACGGTGACACACATATAGGTACAGTACCTATAAGCCCCCATTAGGTTTGGGTGGCCGACGGTCATTTCCGTGGGTTTTGAGCCCTCGTAGCGTGACCTCCCCCTCAGACGGTTAAGGGTTTGTAAACACGGCCTAGACTTTGCCTTTTATACATAATACTTTCTACGTTTCGTACTGCGAGACGCTAAAAACTAGTTAAAATAAGATTTCACATTTCCACATCGGAAGGGTAGAAACCACGATATCTCTTATGTGTATAAGATGGTAAATGTCAGAAACAGTCGCAAAGGACTAAAACATAAATACACCTAGCTACCTATAATTTAATATTGGATAATAAAACAAAAACAACCGGTTTAGGTACTCGTAATACCTACCTATACTTAGAGATTCACGATAAACTAAAACATGGATTACTCGTCATCGTTTTACACGCATTACTAAATAATTTAAGATACATAATTTCTTCGGGCAACTTGCCACACTTGCACTGATAATTGTTCTCCCAATTAGCTCAGAAGATTAAACTCTATGTCCGTACACACAACACATCATCTGACAGCGCAAAGGCAGTATCGGAATTTTAGTCGCATGTTGCTTTAGGAACAAGCTTTCTGTTTGAAGCGGGCCTTTGGCAAAGTGAACATCTCGTCCATTTTAATCTCCCCGCTGACAGCTGATGGTGGAGGTAAAAATGAGGGAGACGAACAACACAAAGGGGAGCGAGGGAAGGGAGTTCAAAACCAATTATGACAGAATTTGCGACTTTTGTTGACATACTTTCACTGCCTGCAACACTGCACTGCAATGCACTAAGGGTGTTTGAACTAAAAAGTCGATTCCATGTTACAAAAACACAATATGCAATAAGCAATAGGTATAATTTCAATAATCATTATCATTTCGATAATAATTATATTTCCAAATTTAATAACTATTATTAGAATGTGGTCCATTGCCGTCTTTCTGTAGCTTAGAAAAGTGTCTTGGCTTTTATTGCTTAAATTCTTTTAACGATAAGGAGATTTTCTTTATCCGCTTGAGCTAAGACTTTGGTAACATAAACTTTAATATTCAAATTTCTATGTATAAAGTTCTACAAATTTTAAGAGTAGATGTATTCCGTAATAGTTACCTGCCTTTCTTGAAAGTTATTTAGAAACTGGAAAGGAATTTATTTTATTTTATCATTAAAATATTTAGAAGCCTGCAGCACATAGGCATTCAAAAATCCCTTAGTGAAAATTAACAATCTGCCTACCGTATTAAAACCGACATACCTGTTACAGTAGGCACCCTCGATGTTTGCTAATGACAAGAACGAAAGGGTGAACCGGAAAACAATCCCCCGGAAAATACCCGCGAGACATAGGGATATCAAAGGGTTGCTCTTTCAAAAACAAGTGCCGAAAATTGTGCAAGCTATCTGCAAGTGCGGGACTCAACCAGCTTCAAACGCCTAGTCTGTGAATGTGTTAAGATAGGCATTGACGAGTCCATTTCGAAGGCATCAATTTAATTTTGAACACATGCAAAATTGACGCCTTCAAAACAATTCCACTGATGGTGGAGCAACAATAAAGTTACATGCACCTAATAAATAACAATGGATCTTTTAATAGCAGCAACATAGTTAAAAAAATGGCGGTACACGGTCTATGTACTTTAATCCATTTGGAAATCGAAAGCTAAAAGATCCATTTAATCGGCATACCTTATAAGTTAAAACGTTCTTTCACGAAACTATTTTGGAAGACCTCCACTCGAATCCATTTTTATTGTTGGACGTATCGTTACTGGGCCTTAGATGCAGGATTTCATAAAAGCACCTGTCAAAAGTTCTTTTAATACCAACAAATAGAACTTCATTTGAATTAAACCGAACTTAATGAGGGTTTTTTTAAAACCTACCAAATACCTACGTTTTTATGAATCTAGTAAGTCTCTTTCTTTTATATTTTTTGTAGTGAAGTTAAATTATTATTTTGTAGTAGTAATACAATAATGACCTATCTTAAGAGGGATACTCGGAGGGATGTCGGATATTGGGTTCATTTTTTAATCGACTGTTGCCATAAGTCCACTACCAGATACAGACGAACTGAATCGATCTTTATGATCAGTACCTATTGACACTAAAGGTAGTTTTCATAGCTCCACGAACAATGATGAACCAATGAACTAATGGCTGTCGTTTATAGGCCGGTACTTTATGCAATAATTCTGCCTATTGTCGTTCCCGCTCACTATTAATACCTATTGTTGTTGGTAACTCTATTTTTTCCCTGCAAACCAAACCTAAATGAAGCACTTTTGAACAAATGAATAGGCTATCAGTGCGAAACGCAACTAGTTACATAGGCATAAAACAGGGATATTTTTATGGTTAATTGACGATTATTTTCTTTACTATAGTACCTAATTATTCTACAAGCCTTTAGACTGCTGAATGTAAGTCTCTCCCCACAGCGGGGAACAGAGTTTGGAGCATACTCTACCATGCTACTTCAATGTTAACTGCATTGAAGTAGTGTTGTAGAATAAGGGGTTAGAACTAATCCATGTCGGATATTATCAAACGGTCCAAAGGGCTTCCGAACCGGTTTCACGACTGTTATTATCTATCGATACCGATAACAGCCTGCCTAACAGCCGGGACTGATGGCTTAAAGTGCCCGCTGTAGCACAGAGAGCGCGCATGACATCTGCCAAATCCAAGAGAGCTCACTCATCCAGGTACTTAGCTTAAATTACGTATCGGTTGTAATTTACGACTTTATTTTAGACAATTGTAAAATCATTCAACTAAAACATAAGGAATGCATGCTTGTATCGATTTAAAGTTCCATTTGAAAGCTTTAAAGTTTTTTTCTGAATCTCAATATTTTAAAGTATCTTTCATTGTGATTTTAAAAAATTTTTAGCATTATGCGTGTTTTTGTGTAGGTACCAAGTACCAACTAAATTACAAACATTTAAAACAACGTAATAATAAGTGCAAAACATCAATAAAATTCCATAATATAATATTGACACACAAAAGCCTAAATAGCAAAAGAAAAATCACATAGAACTGAAAGAAAATGTTATTTTGTACCGTACCTCGGGATCTTGAAAAGAAAAAACAACACGGTCCGCGTCGCCCTCACGAACTTTGCGACGAGCCGTGCCAAACGCATCTTACCCCTTTGTTTACACTAAAAACATTTCACCTGTAATGTTTTAAAGCAGTTGGTATAAAACGACTTCTTTCAAAAATTGTCCAAAACTACTTTTAAGAACTTTAATTGTCCTGCTTTACGCTTTACGCAGCTGTATTTGTAAATATTAAAGTTAAGTTTTGTGTGAAATAATATATTTTATCCCGTATTCTTTTAGTCCAAACTATCGTTTAACATAATATCGTACGTGTGTTCTGTCCGCTATCACGAAAGCAATAAACTCCGTCTCCGCACTACTCGATACGACTCGCAAAATTAACCAAGGCTCTCTATACATAACATTAATGTACTAAAGTTAAGTGTACCAGCAAACACATTACTTAATTGGCTCACTGAAGGTCAGGATGCACGCGAATTACTCCCACTGTTCTTATAAGTACATAAGTCGATAAGTGGCCTTTTCAATTTCCTAACTATCCACTTATCCTATCATTGTCACATTGTTGAGCGACAAGCGGGACTATCGGAGGCATTAGTAGATTAAAATATTTATATTGCTAGAATTTATAAGAAATTGAACGCACGCACCATTGTTTTACCTACCTATGTGAGACGTTCCATTAGGTAATTTGAAAATGTTGGGATCTACTGACCACTTCTCTCGCACCTGCTGTTCAATTATCTGATCGCCTAATGGAACTTGCTACACGTTCATTTCATATAGTTACGCTGTTTCACTGTCACCGTGGTAAAAATATCGCTCTACATTAAAACTGAATGTGCATAATTGCATATATTATAGTATTTGGCATTTAGTTAAAGAGCAATCGACAGTACCATAAATACCAGGACACCAGGACCAGGACAGTACCAGTAATTAGAACAGTACTGGTGCAGCGTGGGACATAAAGAGGGTTGCAGCCATGTTAACCTTCAATTTATTTTTCATACGACAAGAGTAGTGTGTGACTGATAACACGTTTAAGTCACCATCCCATCAGGCAATCGTCATCAGTCTCTGGGTTAAATAGTCCGTATGTATTCATGTTTCCGTCTATGGGACCCGCACATAGTGAAACGATCTACGCGCTTCGAATAATAAATTTGAAGCAATAATACCTACTAACTCGCATTAAAGAATCCCAAATTTGCTGTTTTTATGACTGCGACGGCCTTATGAATAATAGGAATCTTCCTGCTAATATGTATAATACTCGCAATAGCCGAAACACTAATTTGATGAAGCTTTGTAGAAGTCCGTAAATCATAAATATGGTGATTTTTTACTTATTCTTGAATGACATTGCAGACATTAATGTAATGTCCCATTAAAAATCCAGAAAACAATAATAGCGAAACGTTATTATAGAAATAGATAGTTACGAAATATTTTTTTCTAAATATACATATCTACTAATTTTCTAACTTTTTTCTTTATGGGAATATATCTATGTTCAATAATGTCATTTGAGCTATTGTTATGTATATAATTATTTGCAAGATTCCTTATTGGGTGTGATTTAACGGGAATAAACCTTACTAATTATGAAATTAATGAAGTATAAGAACTCAAAAAGAGAAAAATAGACAAGGTACAAGTAGTAAACGTAATACGACGGAACCAACAGTGCAGACACAATACCATAATAAGCTACGTTTTAACGTACATTCGACAACACCAAAACACTTTCTACTGACTCCTTATCAGGATTTCACGCCACACTTCAACAGAAATTAATATCTCGTACAATAATAATGAGGAGCACCACAGAATTCACAACAACTAGATATACGAGTAGGAAATTACCAACAAATCAACAGGTATAGGTAGTCACTAGGCATATTACCTATTGCGGGGTAATGCATCAACATAACACAAGGAAGATGCTATTGGGGAGTGAAATAAGGAAGAATACATAGTGCATGTCTATTTAGCTAATCATTCACACAGAAGGCTACAGACAAAAGTTTCTAATAAACACCAAATATTAATAACAAGTACGATACCCAAAGCATAGAATCCCCATCGCTGGGCTTATTCTGTCGCCTGGATCTTCTACAGAATTCTATCTGAAAATAACATGAAAGTGTTAAAATAGATACCCGCTAGACTCAATTTAACACTTTTTGCTGTTAACCTGTTATTATCTTAATATTATAACATATTATAATAGTATCACGTTGCTGTAAATTTTTGATACTGATTTACGCAATTTGATCCAAGCTTAGAGGTAGAACTGTTGATAATAACTCAGTTCACTGTCGCATTATGTTTATATAATAATATTATACAGATCAACTGCTTCTGCAGATTTTTTTATCGCCTCTACACTAAATTATCTCATTGTAACTGAGTTTTATAACGAAGTAATAACAATATAGGTAGGTACTGTTCTTTTATTCAGAGTTACAATTCCTGGGTCTAAGAAATAATTTACAGAAATAAGTTTTTGATCATACTCATATTGTAACAACTCTACAATGAAACGATGTACCTACGTAATGAAATTATGCACAAGTTGATACCTGCTTTACTTGTTGTTAATAGTTCATTAAAAGCCTGTTTCACAACCTAAGTCAATCAAGTAAGCCTTAAGTAAGCTCCTCGTAAGTTGTATTAATATTTCATGTATGTGAAACTAAATATCGCTTTATGAACTAGATAGCGTATTCGGGCTCCTGTTTGAATATTATGGAATAGTCCCCAGGGAAATACATATTTTCTTTAAAGATCCTGTACAAAATCAATTAAAATCATTTGAAGAAAGACTTGCAGGCAGTCACCTAAACTAATTTCCTCACCCTTTGTCCGGACAATTCCAAGGAACAACGGCACTTATAGTGTCAATCATAGCTTAGAGCTGAAAATAGCGTTCATTATCATAAATGATTCGCGTCATAACTGACCGATAATCCCATTCTACGAAACACACAGAAAAGGAAGTGAGTATGGTACACACAGAATAATAATCAGGTTAAAATCAAATCAAACTTCCATGTTGGATTTCGCTGGCATGTTTATTTTAATGGAATTAAGTCTATTTTAACATAAATTACGAAGTGTATCACGGGGCGTGACATTATTACTTTGATAATGTGATTTGCGTTTTTAATTATAAACTCAGGTAAATGAAAAACTTTTACGAGATACAAATAATAATACCTACATGTCCTACATAATATGTGAAAAAACGTCAGAAATACTTTCTGTAATAGAAATTTGGCATTTCTTATTTTTCTTCCATGTTTAAATTTTAGATATCATATTACTATATAGGTACCTATAATCCATCTCCTTTCCTTTGTTTTTATTATATGGTTAATATAGAGCATACGTGTGCTTAAAGCGTCATAGCGTGGAGGCATTGTGGTTTCACACTTCACTCGGCCGCCGCAACGAAGAGCAGCTGTTCTCAACAGGTTCATTCGCACCTGCTTTAGAAGTTGCGCTCTTATTGAAAACATTAATAAGCTCGTGTTGTAAGACGTAGAGCTAGCAACTCTGAGAATAAATTAAGAATTTAATTTCTTGCAAACCTTCATTAAAGATAACCTTTGCACTTTTAAATTTGTTTACTGATAAGAGGAAGAAAACTTAATGTGCTTCTTGGTCTATTCTTTGAGTAAGTGATAAAAAATATTATACCTTTGCTTATTATATGTCTACTTGATAGTCTCAGGGATCTCCCTATGTATGTAAGTAATTCGGGAATTAGCTTCCGTTGGCAGATTTTCTTGACGACAGAATTTTCCGTATCGGTACTGAGCTAACAAGACAGAATCCCACTCATCGTTGTTATTTTTATTTCATTTGTTCTTTGTTATTGAAATAATTTCTAGCTTATTGTATAAGTCACACTGAGGTAGAAAAAAGGTTGATATGCGGACTGTTATACAAATGATAATATTTAGTTTATACTAGATTTGACTTTTGACTAAAACCTCCTCAAAACCTCTAAATAAATTCCAATTTCATTCTTTATCTTAATTTTTTTTCAATGTAACGTGGAAGTTTTTAGGTAGCTGATCATATTAGTGAGGCGGACGTCTAAAGTATAAGTAATAATTTTGATTTGAACTCTATTCATTAGCCAGATAACTAACTTACTTCCCCTATAATTATTCACTTTATCAAAACCAAATTTTACATCATAATATTTGGTCATAACAGCAGAACGGCGTGCGAGTGCGAACACGACGGGAGCTCCACCACCCTTACATGGTTGATAATTAAACAGGTACAGTGGTTATGTGGCCCTCCTCGCCTCACACACGAGGAGTGTAACTGTGCTTAACTTCTTTTGAATAAAACATAATACCTTTATTATAGAGAGCCAATCTTAGATATACTTAATTGGAATTTGACTGGTCAAATGTATATTTCATTTAATTGCGTTTTAACGTTTTTTAGGTTTGGCAAAAATTCGTTAGCTAGAGGCCGAAAACCTCATTTGTTTGAGTTTTGACAACTAATTCCAGTCAAACTTGGAAGGGCTGAAACTTAGTGGTTGGTTTGACAATAATTTAAAATATCTGACTCAATTTTTTGTACTCATAATACCTATACCTTTCAATTATTAGGAATGTCTTAAATTATGATATGTTAAAATGATACCTAGCTGTTTCAAAATTTATCTTTATGGTTAAAAAGAAAATAAGTAGGTATTTTATACACAGTAGGTACTTACCTATCCCCAATTGTTACAATTATTCCCCCTACCTACTTATTTTGTTGCTTACAATTACAAATCAACTCTAAAGTATATAGAAATCTACCTAGACCCACACATTTATTATCTTAAGCCAACTTAAAACATAGGTACGTGTAAAAAGCGTTTTAAGTAGGTATATCAAAATAAATTATGAAATTGTCCTGAAGATTAATCCATCCACCAAAAAAACATAAATCTGCCCAATAAATGTACCTGACATCATACGACATGGAACAGCCGCCAAATATTATACTTCTGCAGTGTTTCGTAAAGACCGCAGTGATAAAATAGGCAAGTACTTATTTTAGAGAAAACTTGTACTTACCACAAATGTTAATTTCAAGTAAATGACGTGTCAATTCATGCAAATGAATATATTAATACAGAAAACGTAAAAGCAGTAAAACAACAAAGCAGCGATCCTAAATTTAAAAAGTAATAATTCAAACTGGTACTTACCTAAGTCTTCTAACTACCATATAAACTTTGAAGATATCTGCGATAAAATATCTACTAAAATTGCTAATTTATTGTTTAAAAACATCTTGCATTTCGTATATTTACTATTGGTTTTACAAAGGCGTGAAAATAAATGAAGAGAACGCGAAAATATTTTTTGAAAATCATTGGAAGAGATGAAGCTTGCACAGTAGGTTAAATTATTATGACTTGACACTGATTAACGATACTCAACGGAGACGTCCTCCCCCTACGGAGTATATCGGAGTACTGCGCGAATATTGTGAGGGGTTTTGACGCCGCCAGTGCGGAGTGCCCGTCTGCCATCCGACCAATAGTAGTTTTCCTTTCCTGGGTTGCTCGCTCAATGACATCAATTCACCCCTATGCAATAAAATAAAACAGCTATTCTAATAATATTATTATCTTGTTTTTGTTACTTCATTTAGTACCGACAATAAAATCACAATTAAAATTCAGTTCATTCTGCAGTACGATATATAAATTGTTATTGGAACATTTTTAACAATTGCTTTGTCACATCTTTTTTATTTTTTGTATTTGTTAATTATAATACTATTTATTAATATCTAGTCATTTTTAAAATCTATATACTCAATTGCTTGTGCCCGCTCATGCCTAAAAAATATAAATACACTGTGTATTTACATAATATTCAATACATTCTTCTGATTGAATTAGCCCAATTTTCACTTCACAAATAAAAATTTATTTGTAAAGTGAAAATTGGGAAAAACACTACAGACAGATATTGTAATGAAAGTATTTTTTGTTTCTGTAAAATAATAAGCTCACAATGTGACTGTGGAGAGTAGGAAGATTCGATTTATATCTTAACAATTGTGTAAAATGAGATTTATTAGCTTCATCACTTTGTCTAATCTTATTATTTTTATTATCTACCTTCTTCAGAAAAATTATCAATGATTTATGATATTTAAATTCTTTTTCACTCAATTTGACTACAGTTGAGGTGTCAATCTGAATTTAAATCATTTTTATAATATTTACCCGAAAATACGATTTATTTCTTAATTGGTCACATCGTTTCGCTATACTCAGATCAACGGCGCCATACTCATAGTTATGAATGTATATCCTAGGGGTTGGAATACGGTATGAGAGTTTCACCGAGCTTTTTCAGCCTGTGGCTTCTTATTAAAGCTAATCGTAAAAGTAATTAAGCTATTGTAAATCATAAGAAATATAATAGTTCTTGAACAATGTTATAACATTAGATAATTTACTTCGAAGTTAGTTTTCAATTAGATTTTCAATTAGTTACCTAGCTAGATATCTATTAAAGTGCCTTAATACACTTTCGGCTAGTAGGTATATACAAAGGCTTTATATTTTTTTAAATAATTAACTAAGGTATATTATGGAAACCAAGGTCGATTCGTAAAATTAGTTAATTAGATATACCTAAATATAAAGAATTATAAAAAGAGAGAAAGAATATTAAGTAAATTATAAAGATTAACATCTTTAAGCGAATTTATCAAAAGTGATATAAGATCGTAACACAATTCATAAAAAGAATAATGGCTTAACATTTAACATGTTAGGTGCAAGACGCCCTTAATTGCATTTTGTACAAAAGTAACGTAAAGCACTGAATAGTTATTTCGTATTCACCCCCTGAAAATTTGAATGTCAAACGCGGTTGCCGGATAGAAGCGTACCCGTTTCGTAATTATTCAATGTTCCGACTGCATATTTCAGGCCAGTGCAACGCAGATTAATCGAGGGTGACGAGGTAAATAATCCTTTCAGGTGTGATTGAACTCATACTCTGTTCAACTTCAATTTTCTTAGAGAATTTGATGTTTAAGGTGACAAATGCGTACGTCTCACACTTTTTATGTGACACTGCTTTGCTCGGGTCCCTTCGCAAATCCGGGGAACGCATGGAGCACACTCCACCACGCCACCACACTGCTCCGATGTGGGTTGGTGGAGACGCCTTAATGGCTAACCCCTGTCGGATGTTCTCAAACCGTCCAGACGGCCTCCGGCTAGGTTTAAAGATCTTTTAATTGCAGCCGTGACTGATGACTTAACGTGCCCTCCGAAGCACAGAAACGATCAAAAATATGCCCTGTTTGGATAATAGACGAACGTATAGTAAATGTAACATTATGTATGAGTAACGATCTGCCAGTAGATCATGCGATCTTATACATTTCTAGACTACGGTATAAGAAAGCAAAAGTCTCGAGAAATTAATTCATTTGGTCACCGTTGCTAATAAAAACAAAAAATACTTTAGGTTCTAAAAATCGCTGTTAATATTTATGTAGTTTGATATTTAAACTATTATTTTGCGTGGAACTATTACTCGAAAGCCTTTGACTTATTTTCCAAGAATAAATTTGTATTTTCTTTAATTTACCACAAAAATCGAGTAGGAACAGTTTTCTGGTAAAGTCTTTAACATTAGCAAAATACTTTCTTTTAGATTCTAGGACCTCCTTTTGTTAGTAGTAGGTACCTACAAAGGTGCAATGGCAACAAGTAAAACGAAAGATCAATTGAGATAAATAGGTAAGCGCACGATTTCAAAGTAAACATTCCGTACGAGACACTTAGTATAGTTTTTTTGTGTATCAGACTAGAACACGTGAGCTAGTATAAAATTGCTTTGAAACTGAAGTTTCAAAGCCTTTAAAAATTTATCTTTCAAACTCGCACATAATAGACAGTTAAATCTGCGAAACTGGGAAAGCAAATATTTCAGGAAAAGCCTACTACCTACTTATACTTCTTTAGAATATGACAAGCAACTGAGCACATGAAATAATAAATGTATCTAATAATATTAAAAAAATTAAGAAGCATCTTCGAATATTTATAGATAATATTTGAAGATGCTCTATAAGAGCTCTATTAGACTCTATAAGAGCAAGTGATAAATATTTTACAATTTTACATCTGTGACGAGTACCTAAGTGCCATAATTTTGTGACATCAGAAAATTTTGCCAGCCTTAAGTCGCTCTCATATTAATGTAGGACATCG
>DWBH01000223.1:0-14224 GCA_018230765.1 Ernsta delagoae
CCGTTGGATTCACAGGGCACAGGACCGGACGGAGTGGCGCCATCTAAGGGAGGCCTTTGTCCAGCAGTGGACAACAAGAGGCTGATGGATGGATGGATGGAAATAAATAAGCATTTGGTAGTAGGTACCTATAATTACAAAAAAATCTACCTATATATATTACAACTACTTATATTTATCAAACATCTTATCACCTGAAAAACCTTAACTAAATAATTTAATTACGTTTTTTATTGAGTAGGTACCGAGCTAGCTACCTAATTACAACGAAATGCAAATCGTTTTACAAATATCTTAGCGAAAAGTGTTTGTAACCGATAAAACTAAGTATTTGTTTGTAGTATTTGTATCTAATCCCCAGCAAGAGCCAAGTAAATTAAACAAATAAAAACTGGCCATGTACGAGGCGGCCCGTGCACAAAGGGTTCCGTAACTTCCGTACCACATTCGACAAAAATCACGTTTGTTGTATGCGAAAACCTTTAAATAAATAATTTAAGTTTAAATCAATGATTTATTTTTCAAGTGGTTATCTATAACAACTATGTGAATATTTCAGGCGTCTACGCTGATGACTTAGTATTATAATATAATAATAAGAGCAAAATATGGAACAAAATCACGTGTACCTATTGTATAGGATCCCTTCTTATATATTTTTAAAATAAAATAAAATAATAGTGTGTTGTTACAATAGCAATAAAACCACCAGGTTTTACTAACTCAATACTCAATTATTTATTGTCTAGCGATCACAAATTCAAATCTTACCTACATTATAATAAAAGCAAAGCAAGTGTAAGTAAGTAGAAAGGTAAGGTAGTAAACCGAGTAGGTATTATCTACATCATCTCTACAATTAATGCCAACTGTCTAGCGTGATAGTCACTGTGGCTATCATTGTTTTAGTGACACAGCTTGATAACAATCAGTCAGCAGTCTAAGATATATGGTCTCGTTTGAGTACGGAACCCTAAAAACTAAGTTACTACTGGTATCTTGCTTACTATAGGTACTTACGCTGGTGTCGTTGCGCAATTGAGATATTCAAAAGGCTTTCGCCTTAACTATTTATTTAACTTTCGATTTTGGTTCTTAACTACTTATACATTTATTTGTTTCATCTTTACCCCTAAATCGCTTGACCAATTTGGTATGGAGGTAGCTATCTAACGTTTATACGTACGTACCTATTAATTATCACATAGGATCTTAATCGTATATATAATCTCTCAAGACCTAATTTTAAATAGATTGGTAACACGCGGATGAAGTCGCTGGTAATGGCTGGCATAGGCATCGTAATGTTGGTAGGTACGAGTATATATCTATTTAAGTATTCGTATTTTCATTGTTTCGAACAATGTAATTTACTACATGAAGGCATTGTAAGGCTTACCTATATGACTGGTAGTAGTCCGATTCTCTTTCACGACCGTTACGCTTCATGTCATGCATCGCATTAATGTATGTTTATGAATGTTATTATGAAGCAGTTCTTTACGTTTTGTCAGAACCTAAAAATAGAGTAAGTAAAGATAGATTTCGCACCAAAAAGAAAGAAATCGAGAAATGTTTTTATGGTGTCGAATAGTAGGTACCTACCTAAAGATAAAAAGACGGACATATTTCTAATTTATAGAGTAGCTTTGAGTTAATTAAAATGATGTAGCAGTCATTGCCGCTATTCCAACAATAAACGTCACCTAAATAATATATAAATATCACGGGTTACTTACCTTTTAAATAGGTATTCATTTACCTACATGAACCGATGTCTACCGTTCTCAGCTCTTTATAACAAACACAAGAAGAATCAGTATAAATAAATGCACGTTGTTCCATTGTGTTCTTTTATTTCTTATAACTAAGTAGATAGGTATGTACAGATATGTATAAACGTCCCCCGGAAAAGCAATGTACGTGTCGACGTCTGAAATCCATAATCAAATAGTGTTTACATGTTTTTGCGTTGTATTTGATATGGGATTGTCTATGTTGACTCGTCGAGGCCTGCGGTTTGATATATAGGCTGCCACGGTTGGTCCCGCACACACTCTTTCGTGAGTGTTCTCACGACAGACGACCACTCTAGTGTTAAGTTCACTTCATCTTCATAAGTTATTGTTCATAGCCACTCCAGTGGCGGAACGTTCACCCGTAGTTGCAGAGATCAGGAGAGGCCCATCAGACCGCTTGGTAAGTGATGCACGATAATTATTCACACACGCACGCGCAGTTAGACCCGCGGCTCGCAACGCTATTAACATATTTGTCGTATCTCGTTTGAGATCACACCTCGCGTGCTATAAGGCCTTAGTGCAAATTGTCCATATCCAGTCCATTGTTTGTCGTGGTAAATACTCTATTTGTTTGATACATTTAATTGAATTACATATTATTATCCCGTATTGTAAAATATTAGGTATATTGTTGTTAATTATTGTAAAATATCAAAATTTGCATTTAATATTAATAAAAAAAATTAAATTGTTTATTATAACTACTTAAGTAAAGTAATTTCTTGATAAGGGGTTCTTAGTTTGGATTTTAATTCCTTATTAATTAGGTAGCAAAATCTCTACATTTTAGTTCATACTGAAGATGAATAATTCATTTTTTTATTTGTATGTAGATGTAGGCTTATGTGATATGTGGATGGGTGCCTCCGATTGCAGTTTTTTAAAATTGCCACAAGATTACCAAAACGCAATCACGCAACATTCTTTACCAAACTTGTTGTCAATGTAGAGTCCAGAGTACACAATAATAAGTGCATACAAAAACGTTAATGAGGTCGTGTAGGTATGTAGGTACGTACGTCAATGTCGGCCATGATGGCCACTATTTGTAATACTACAATGATCCTAAATAGGCCAAATCTCAGTCGTCTTACTAATGTTTTCATTGGCTTTTTTATTTCGTCGAAACTTAGTATCGAATTGAATCGCTAATTAATGGCAATATCTGTAATCAATTAGTCCTCAATAAACTAAACTACTTACTTATAAGTGACGAATCTTATTATAGAATTAGTATTAAGTGGCCAATAAATTACTAAGGTATTAAATTTGGTGTACTTAATTGAATTATACAGGCTACGTTTATAAACCTTCGGAAAATGTAGAGATAAGAAATGAATGACAAAGACGTTGTCACCACGCAGCGATTACAGGAACCGTTGATATTTAAACAACTCCGAGAAAACTATCAGCTTTTTACGAGAGGGTGTTTAATTGTTTATAGTCTCTTTTCTTATTGCAAAGGCAAAGGCAATTCCAAAAGTGGAATAGTAATAAAAAAACCTAACGAAATATAGTTATTTAAATAGGTACCTGTACGAATCTTCTGAGTATTATAAAACTAGTATACTAGGTTAAAAAATCACCTTTAGAAAGCTGCATTTCAACGCTTAGCATTTACTGTTAAGTACCTACTGCGCTAAGCCACTAATCATGACGTCCAAATAATTGAGTCCGAGTAATTTGTAAGTAAGCAATCACTCAGACTTGAGTAAAATATAAAATATAGGTACTTACTTCTTTTCGTGCATCATACCTATTATTATAGGACAGCTTTCAATATATATCTTGAAATTGAGTCTCTTGTATTCGGAAAACTGGTATCTTAAAATAGTGCGATCACATCACAGCACTTTTTGCATGAGTTAGGAAAATATGATGACGCATACTTACATAAGTTTGTATTCAGCTAGTGTGTTTACTCTGTAAATTTACCCGCAACAGATACCGCGTGTTGGTTTAGGCTACAGTTCGGTAGTCAGGTGGCATCCTTCGGGCTCATTTATCACACAATCACACTGACACTAGCGTCAACGGTACACAAATATGAATAATGATAATGTAATATTGTGTCGACTTCATTGAAACAAGTATGTTGTTACGATTTTGTTGAAAGGACACAAATGTCATTTTGAAAGGTTTTGTCGTGTTTGGTGCCCATCATGCATATATATTTTATAGGGGTGCTATTATTTCTTGCTCTACATTTTTAAAGATGAGATGTAGTGACATTGTGTTGTATTTGACGTTGGTATGCTAGCACTGATTGTGGATTGTGGCTATATACAGGATAATTAATTGATATTAATTCCAAGTCTGGCTAAAGTTTTTACGTAGCTTGGTACCTAGTAGTTAATTTTCCTGTAATCAATCAATTGAGATTGAAAATCAATTTTGTTCTAATTCCAACAGCCTTTTGTAAAGTATGTTGAATGTTCTGCACAATATATATTATAGATTACGTGATAAGATTTTTATACAAATATAAAAAGATATTAATTACAAATAATGGAACTACCTACTACATACATAATAACATATAGGTACAAGCAAAATTTTGAGTACGTTGTCACTTGTCAGGTGGGTACGTAATAATATGGTAGGCACGATTACATTTTTTTAAACATATTAGTCTTATCGGCGTTTTAAGAATATCGTGTACTAATTAACACATTGAAAACTGAACAGTAACCGGGTGGAATTTCTTTATGAAAATTGAGTTCAAAATTTTTTTGGAAAATTTTGTATGTAGCTTATGATGATAGTTAAAAACTAGTATAGGTATTATAAGTAGGTAGGTACTGTACCTAATTCTTTAAAAATTGAAAAAAAAATCAAATTACACGTGCATTCATTTTCTATGTAATTAGGTAGGTACATAGGTACATTACAGTTACAAGTTTTTTTCTTACATAAAAAGCGTTATTTTACAATAATCAGCAATTTTTACGCCAACAACTATTACTATTCTAACAGCGTATGACATTTAAATAGCGCAATTGTAAACAGTACTTGACACAGCGTATATTTCTACGATATTACATTATATTATGTACACAATATATGTACTTACTATATATTACTACTTATAACTTAGGCTTTGACTGTAAGCTTCACTCACGGTCACTTTTTTTACTAAACTGGTAGCATAGATGTGCCTAGATTAATTTAAGTTTTGTTTAGATCATGTTAATATACTCAGTAAATAAGTCTAAATAAAATAAAATTAACATACCTAAGTAGCTAGCTACTTAAGCGTTAATAATAATTGTTTAAAAATGTCTGGTTTTATTCTATTGTTTATTCTGCTTAATTTACCGACTATCTATGCAATTTACCAATGCATAATAATGTAGATTAAGAAGAGATTATATTACAGTTTCTCCATTTTTAAATTAGATACGTTTTAACAATATACGTTAAGTAGATGCCCTTCTATGATGGAAAACGTCGTGGCACTTAAACCTATACTTACCTATGTAGCTACCTACCTGCCACGTAGGTTAAGGTATAATTTTTCCATGGTTATTTATTTCACAGTGTTGATAGTTGAACCGAAAAACGTCTCTCTGATATAAAACATAGCGTCTCGTCTACGATGTCGCTACTCCAGTTGACCCTTCCCGGAAGTTTTTGCAACCATTAAAATTTCTCGTGCGATTTCTTGTTTATGCATTTGACATGAGCCTTCACCTTGATGGACCGGTCTGTGCTGGCGGCGGCTCGGGGCACTCCTCTAGGTCAGTGAGATTTATCATTTCATTTTTATGTACATAGTAGGTACATATAATATTACTTTGATACAAAATATTACTATGGTATACTAAGCTACTTAAGCTTTTAAGTGTATTTTACCCATTTTCACCAACTGAACGACGCTAAATAAGTGACAGTATTTAGCGACCGCTTACAGTCATTTATCATATCTATCCCTACCTAACCTTAACATCATTACAGTGTAGGTAGCAAAGAGAACCTTTAAACATAATAAAAAGAACAAATCATTGTACTAGGCCGGTTTCTCAAGTAAGTTACCCGTCGTTTAAATTGACACTTATCACACACTTAAGTGAAATTTAAAAATTATCTGTAAACATCAATATTAGGTAATAGATCACTACTTTTGTATAGGTACCAGTATTGAGCACAAACAGTGTTTATTAATTTATTATTTTAATCATAATGAGACCTTTATTTTTTTTTGCACACAATAGATTTGTTTTAAAATGAATGAGGTATTGTATTCAGTGCTCTAGTATTTAAAGCTTCCATAAATCTCTTGTTTACAATATCTACAATGTAAATATATTCCTAAAAACAAATTAAGGGCACTGTTACATTTTAATCCTTCCTCTTAGCCGCATTTATTATAAAACCATAGCGTGACCTGTCATAAGTAGTTTAAATTAAGGTAATAGGTACGATAACTTCCATGAACATTACAAAAGGATTTGTATGAAATCTGTACCTACTAATTAATTTACATTACATTAGTAAATCAGGAGCAGAAATTATAATGCAGACCCTGACAAATGTACACAATAGATATTTAAATTCTCAGAAAAGGTAGATATTTTAAAATATCTAGGTACTTATACTAGCTAGTAAGTATTCCAAGCATTTAAATATTCAATTTAAATATCTTTTTCAAGAATATTCTATTTTGTGTTTTGGTCAGTTAAAAAGATAATGAAGATTAAGTATTCTTCTCTTTCTTCTGTTTTCCGTGTTTGTTACGATCCAAAATTACACGGTATCAGTATCGATCGAAGTAAACAGTTTAATTAAGCGATAATTTCTTTAATTTTCTTTGACTGCAACATTTTAATGTTTACGTGTTGAAAATCATGGTCTTGATTCATTTTCATTGAGATGGAACAAAATGGAAAATTTTAAATTACCTACTTACCGTTTTTCTTTCACAATTTTTAAACAATCTCTAATAATTCAACATTTGATTGATACAAAGAAAACATCAATTATGGAGCTATTTTTAGCCCATTTCAAAACAAGAAGGCGGTTCTCAATTAGTCTGTTTTTTTTCCGTACTTATGCCATGTTTAAACATCTAACTGTAACTTGAGCAATTAAGACCGATTTTATTTTATTTAGGCCATGACCAGACAGGTTTGAAAATACGGCATGCTGTAGATACAGTACCTACCTATACGGCACTAATAATGCGAAAGAAATGGCAGTTTATTTTTCGGACTGTTAATTTCCGAAATTTCTCCTGTAACTTTTTAATATTTTTTAATCTATCTATTTTTTTATCTTGGAGAATAGCCTCTTTGACCATTGCTTGGAGGTAGATCTAATAGAAAAAAGTCTTAAGTTTGACCTGACCCTTGGGTTCGGAAATACAGTAGGTTTACTGTTTATGGCTCGTATTTTATCGATGGAAAGAAAATAGTGTTGGATGAATATCTATGTAAGTCTAGTTTGCAATAAAGTGGAGAAACCTACCCAGGTTTGTGGTGTTGGAGGTGGAGGTGTGAATAAAACTGATGAAGTCAGTAATGATCTACGCAATTGAGTTAAAGCGTAGGTATGATATGTACTTCTGAGTGTACTAGTAGCTAGTTCATAAACACGTATGTTTACATTATAAATTTTTACTCGAATAGATGCGATTTTTATCGACCTCATGTAACATTCAGCTGTCAGTAGCGTGTATAATAATTTATTTTAAACTCTACGTACAGTGACGTTGCAAGACACGATTATTTGAAATTACGTTGCAATTAACGAAAGTAGGTGTGCATTTGTATCTAAAGTTAGTTAAATGTTGTAATTTATAATAGTGCCTTAATTATTCCTAGTATCCAGGTGTATGTACTCCTTGCCGTTTTCTTTAAAAAATCTAAAATCCTCTCCCGTAGTGCCAATACTGTCAGATTACTTCAAAAAATAATGAGGAATAATAAGGGTATGTAAAAAAGTGTAGATGTGTAGCTCTAGCTACGAGTGCTACGACCGGCATTATTTTAGCGTTTTTATGAGTTAACAAAGATTTTTTGTGTAAAAAAGGGGACAAAATAGAAATTAAGTCACTATGTGGTAGGAAGCTACCTTGCAAGCAATTACTGTTCTTTTCGTAAAAAATATTTAAAAAAAATAGTAGATGAATAAAGTGTCAATGTAATTTTAAAAGAAGTAAAGATCCTGATCAGAATCACTGATTTCAGTTAAGGAGAAGATTCTAACGATTAAATAAAAAGATACGTATGTACCAATAATTAAATTAAAAGCTGCACATTGACAATTTTGGAAAACTTTGTATGTATTGATATAGCTAAAATGTTGTTGTAACAAAATTCCAAAATGACAAGTGGAGTGACACTTTGCACACGTAAAGCATTTCCTCGGTGGGGGCGGCGAGCTATCGGGCCGCGGAAATGAACGACATACAGATACAGCCTCAAAATAAAATACATAATTGTCAGAAACAACAATACCTAGGTAGCTAAGTGGGGCGGTGCAGTTCACCGCAAGGTGCAAAACGATCCGTGCGTGTCTCCGAGCTTCATAATCCCGCGCGACTCCTCACTGAAAACACGTCTTTGCTTTGAAAGAGCCGACATATCTCTTTTTATTCAAAAAAATTAATAAACATAGAGATCAGTAGATAACAACAAAAAAAATTTAAAAATTTCCGCGCAAAATATAAACCACTCTATGCAGTGGCAAAGGACTAAATGTGTGGTGAAATGTTTACAAACAGTGATATTTGATGCCACATTACGTTTCTGTGTGAAAAATAAACAATACTTAATTATTACGCCCTTATGATATAGGTATTGCTTCGTTGGAAACGATACCTGTGAACTCGTCGAAGCACCAACACCGGTAAGAATTAATTTATTAAGAATTATTATCAATAACATATTTTTAATGCAAATTACACAGGTAAAAGAAATCCTAGCTAAGGTAACAAAATCTATAATCTGCAGCTGCACAGTCATGTATCTACTCGGAGTAGCTATAACGTAAAGTATCTTAATAAAAAAAATAGAAATAGCAAAATATTTACAAAGCAGGAATTATAGTTAGTTTTTTGGAGTACCTAAGTTTTATTAGCAAAATATACCTAGGAAGGTACATAATAATATAATGTACCTACCTATGTACATAATTTATAGAAAGGAGTATGCCAAGATCGTAGCAAGTGGAAGGAGATAGTCTCTGCCTACTCCGTTAGGAACGAGGCGTGACAAGATGTATGTATGTATGTATGTACATAATTAAGCATGTACATAAAAGCTCTAAAACTATCTTAGGAAACAATTTGTAACCCTTATTTTGTCAGTTAAAATTAGGTCAACTTTTTGGATGCACTACCGTTCCTATTAACTTGTAATCTCGTAATTAAAAATTACTGAAATAGTTACAATAAATCTTGCATTGCTTATAATGGAATTAAAATGTACGTATCTAAATAAAACTGTACAAAATCCGGAGAAAATGGTGTTCTTAAAACTGAAACCCGAACTAATAGATATATAGATAAAGATAAAATCAATCAATATGCCAACCTACTCATATTTATAAATAAATAGCTTTACCTGTATTTAGCATAATATAATGTATATGTTAATATCTACTCATTACACAACAACCTATAATAATTATTATACCAGTATAGCCACTATATAGGTACCTACACATATTAAGGAATTGATAACCTCCTTTTTTGAAGTTGTTTAAAAAGTAACTAGGTATATAGCTACATAACTTATATAAAAAAATAACGCTCATTTTTAGTAAGGTATTTACCTAATTATATATTTATGATATTAATCGATTTTATTTCATTAATAATTTATCATTTTAGTTTATCAATAAATTAATATTTATTAGGTAATGCGTAAATTAATCAATTGTCATAAATTAATCAGTAAATTTAAATAAGTAATGAAATGGATTAAACGTCCTTCTTAGTTCTTACCGCAACTCGAGTTTATCACTTTGGAGTATTTGGAGCAAGCAAGAGAAATTACGCCTCTACTTTATTATTATGTTTTAAATTATTTCTCTTGACCTTAAAATCAATGAAATTTAAGAAAACCATGAAATCGACTACCTCTCCCCAAGCTACTCGCAGGCTCGTAATTGTTTAGTGTTTTCGGACTATTTTTAGCCGAACTCCAAAAAGGAGGTTCGATGTAATTTTTTATTAACACGCTTTTACATATATTAGCTTCACTTGTATGTTTATATTTGTTTGGTTGTAACTCTCCTTCGGCCTGTCAGCAACTCCCTTTACTATAACTACATAGGTACGTGCGTTGGCCGAGCGAGCTGCCGAATAAATTTTATTTCATGTCTTGTAGTTACTGTAAGTACTTCAGAAACCTACAATAAAAAGATAGGTCTCGAGGTTATTGTCACATAAGTATTTCTTAAAAACGTTCGAAACATTAAGTTAAAGCCGGTAAAGGGGCTTAATTAAAGGGTAAACGTTACCCTTACCTTAGGATTGACTACTGAAGTTCTATATAAAAGAGCGACGTAGATGAGTGCAGCTGTCATAACTACAAATTAAAAATTTTAAAAACGGATCATCCGTTTATGAGCTACGATACCACAGAAAGACACATACACATTTACACACACACACACACGTCAAACTTATAACACCCCGTCGTTTAAATTGCGTCGAGTCGAGGGTTAAAAATAGCTGTACCCAACGATATTTAAGGCCCATGACAAAAGCACGAAGGATCTTACCATAAGTATTTAAGAGATTTGAGATAATAAGAAACGGAAATGACCTTTAAATTACGAATTACGACAGAAGTCAGGCCTAACCTTTTTATGGCGATGTTGAAAAACCACACTTGGATATAATTTATGTATTTATGCGTAATTTTGAATATGAATTTGTCACTTACGTCTTATTAAATACTCAATATTATTATGTATACCTTCTTATCTACCTACCAATTGCTTTTGAAACAGGTAAGTACCTACTAACTTACTTATTTACATTACTACCTGATTAACTATATAATATGTACTGTATGTACTCTACTTCGTATTGACAAAGTAGAAATGCTGGAAACTAACTGGCTGTAAATCTTAGGAGATAATTGTATCAAAAACGTAAATTTCCAAATTATTTGGAACACAGAAATTATATATAGAATTTGATATTCAATGAGGTTAAACTGGTTAAACAATTAATTTTGTATCGCTAAATTTAGTTAGTGCTTATAGATATTCCCAGTAGTACCTACTTATATTTCATGCTGTACGGTGACTACGGTGAGGCTTCTGCCGAATCGCATCGCTACGACGCGACGCGAACGGTTTCATTTATTTTTGCATTCAATGCCTAATTGGCTAGTTGCGTCATACTTAATTTCATAAATCGAATATTTCCTTTAGAGATTGGCTTAGGAAAACGTATTTTAGCGACATGATTAAATAAAAGCTCAAAATTGATAAATAAAATTAATTTGAAAATTAGGTTTTTTTTAGTTCGAACTGATGAAAACGGTGTCGTCCATGTGTTGATGAAACTATATTATACTTAACTACCCACACAAAAGTCACTGCACTTGTCAACGTTCTAAGTAAATGCGAATGATGGATTGAAGTAGGTAAAAACGCCCAACGTCAACTATAGATTTTTTCTTGAATTATGAAAATAACAACTGTTTTTACTTATTTACGTGATATTAGGTATTTTCTTTTCAATCCACATTACTATTTAGCTACTTAGAACGTTAACAACGTGTGTGTTTAGTGAAACATTTACGTCCCGGGCCCAGCAGTGGGATATAAAAAGGGTGCATGCACGAAACTTGCTTGCACGAAAAGTTGTCACTGTCACACCCATCCAAGTAGAGGTATCAACCGCATAATGTCTCAAACTGCAACAAGAGCTTAATTTTAATAGTGTATGTTACACAATATTACCCGCTGGATAATCGATATCAAGGACAACGTAAAAACTTGTACACAGTAGGTACCTACCTAATCATACGCTCACGTGATACACGTGTTAAGCTAATACCTCTTAATAAATGTAAAAAACTGCGACTCTACATTTACATTAACCGACAACAAAATAACACGAGCCAATTAATTAATAAACTTATATGTACATTTTTTACGTTTGTTTTTTTATATGCTTGGAGCGAATGTCCATAGTTTTTAGGGTACTTACTTAATATAGGTAATCTCATAAATAGTTCTGCACATAACTTCATTTTATGTCGTGTAACCCGAACCTGTTTTATTTGGTTTTTTGTGTTTAGTCCCATTCAACACGGTTTAGCCTCTGTTTATTGTAATTGATTAGAGATACTAGGTATCTGTAATCATAATCTTAATTACATAAAGTTATCGGGTTTCTCAAAAAGTTAACTATTTAGCTTAAAAGGTTTTAAGTTTAGTAGAGCTTTGAAAATGATTTGGAGAGCCAATTTTGCGCAAGACTTTGGAAGGTTGTTTAGCAAGTACTATACTTTATTCCTTTCAAACTGGTTAACATTTTAATTGATTACGTCTAAAGGATTGTACCTACATAATGTTTTTTAAACTACATATAGCAACAATTTGCCCCCTATTCAAAGCTCTATGCCTAGTACCTATTTATATCTCTTCGCCTAGTCTATCAGATCCTCATAATGAACGCCTCAAATGAAAACAAATAATGCTTTACTCGTACCTACATGAAAAATATATTTTTTATTTCAGATTTACTCGTGTGCAAAGAAACCAAAATGTATGTAATGTATGTTTTTGACCCGCCCTCGTATGTACCAATCTACAAAGGATGAAGTGTCCGGAGCTATTATGCTCGGGCCTACAACAATAAATAAAAAGATGTAGCTAACAGATTATATACCTACTTACATTATAGGTGATTTAATCCACTACTCTCTAAAAAAACATTTTTTTAATTAATAATTAAGTAGCTAAATCGTTAGTAACGGAAAAATTACAAAAGCAGTACGTACGTAAATATGCAATGACATAAAATAGTAAACTACATAATTAAACCACTTACATAATTACACGTATGATTTATTACGTGCAAGACGGTTTACACATTGTCGCGTTTCAATACACTTATTAACTTAATTGTAGTTATAGGTACCTAATTACGGCAGTACAATACAATTTTATCCTTGATTCCATCTTGCATTTACGTCCCGATTCTCAATTCGATACGAAAGTAAAAACAAAATGAACAATGAATGCAAATAGCCGTTTATTCGTCATGCCAATAAGGAGTATTGAAATTTTCAAATAATATAATATTTATGTCCAATAAAATTGTTACGTGTTCTGACGTGCATATTCTATTCTGTCACATTAAGTAAGTATATTTCAATACTAGCTGGTGCCCGCGACTTCGTCTGCGCATGATACTTTATTTTTCACAAAAATTACTTTATTTTTCTAAAATAAAAGGATTTTTCTATAACAAGAGTAGCCTAAGTTGCTCTTAATTACATCAGCTACCTGGCAATAAAAGTTCTGTTCAAATCGGTCCAGCCGTTTCAGTCAGAACAAACAGACAGATAGTTAAAAATTGTAAAAAATGTCGTTTTGTTGTATGTACTGTATATATTATATATATCATATAAGCATAAATAACACACCAATCTTATTTATATGTAAGATAATAATCATAGTGTGTGTCATATCAACATTCGTAGGGTATTTACAGTTTACACCATTAAAATTTTGATTCTTGTTGGTTGAGCTTACGCTATTCGCTCCAGGAATTAGGTAAACACTCCTCATAATAATTTATAAGCTTATAAGTAGGTATATAGGTACTTGAAAAGCAAGAACAAATTTCAAACTCTTTACTTAGCTTCTATATCGAAATAATGAACAAAGCTATGAAATCTGATAAAGTGACTTAAATAAGTAGTAGTATGAGACTAATGACAGAATAAGGTTAGCAAAATACGTAGCGATATCACTTTTCTACCACTAGGTAGGTATACATATATAAACAAGATCATAAATGATTGATACTTTTACATATATGATAAAACTTAATATTTGTTGTCTTGGTAAATATCTTATTCTAGTAAGAGGAGGACAGGAGGTATATTTGATATGTCAAATTCTTTACCTGTACACAACAAGTTTTAATATTTATGATGAAGAAATACAAGACTCAATAGCTGACAGCGCAGTTATACGTATATACCTACGTAAGCAATGATTATGATATGTAGATGAACATTATAATATGTATGTATATTATTTTCAAGGTAATAATTTAACAAGATTAACGAAATAATAATTCTTAGAGAAACAAGTTAGTTAGTATTTCCGAAATACCGCGTTAGTGTCTCAGGGACTCCCAAAACTGAAATTTTGCTACCTTTACCTATTCCAGCATTTTAAAAACTACTTACCTCTTTAATTAAACTAAGACGTAGGTAACT
>DWBH01000224.1:0-14223 GCA_018230765.1 Ernsta delagoae
CATACATCAGAGATCCTAAAGAGAGGTGAGTTTTGAATAAACTTGAAGTATTTGGTTTACTTCTCTTTCATGCTGTTGAAATTACTGTAACACAACAATTGCAATTCTTTATTATTTTACTAGTATGAGCATATAATTATCCTTTCATATTTGTCAGGTTTATATGACTGTTTCAAACAATCAAACATACACATATATCATCACTATTCAGAAATGGAATATCCACTGATAATTAACACAACAGTGGTATTTTCCATTACGTAAATATAAGTAGTATAACAATGTATAGTGCTGTACACTTGTACACATGTCAACAAACTGAAATGTGTAAATGAATTTTTGTTGGTTTTAATGACTCACTTGTAAACAGGGACTTCCTGTTCAATGCCATTGAAACATTGCCCTGTGTGAAGAAGAAGGCAGACTGGGCCCTGCAGTGGATAGCTAGCAAGTCTGCGACGTTTGGAGAGCGCATTGTTGCTTTTGCTGCTGTCGAGGGAATATTTTTCTCTGGCAGTTTTGCATCAATATTCTGGCTAAAGAAGCGTGGTCTCATGCCGGGCTTGACTTTCAGTAATGAACTCATTTCTAGAGATGAGGTAAGCTTGCTGGTTTTTTTGGAATATTTTTTAGTTTCTTTAAAGTCATGTAACAGACAGGTCTTTTTGTAAATGGTTTTAAAACCACATTATGCAAACTCATGTATATGTATGTATAACATACACAGACTACAAAACGTATATTTTTTCAGGGGCTGCACACAGACTTCGCTTGCCTAATGTTCAAACACCTGGTACAGAAGCCTAGCAAGGTGCTAGTGCTGCAAATCATAAAGGATGCAGTGGCCATAGAACAAGAGTTCCTCACAGATGCGCTGCCAGTCCGCCTGCTGGGCATGAACTGCGAGCTCATGTCTGAGTACATCGAGTTTGTTGCAGACAGGCTACTTGTTGACCTCATTGGAGAAAAGGTTGGTGTTTGTAATTCTCTGACATCATTGTTTTATGATAGCTTAATTTAAATTACTTTTCTGAATACACAAAAAAGCTTTTTCTTCTATAGTTGTAGTCAATGATTATATAGGTATATGTTTAGTTGGAGCCAGCTTAAACTGACTTCTAAACAACAAATCGTCTTCTAAACATCAAAAGGATTGCATACTAAGATTTATTTGAAGTCTTAAAATTAGCAATGTACCAGCACCATGCTTTCAAATTAATTATACTTGTAAACTAAGTTATTTTTTGTTTGCAGCACTACAATACAAAGAATCCATTTGACTTCATGAACTTAATCAGTCTGGAAGGCAAGACCAACTTCTTTGAGAAGAAAGTGGGAGAGTACCAGAAGTGGGGGGTGATGGCCAACCGAATGGACAATGTTTTTACACTAGATGCCGAGTTCTAATCTATTTGAATAGTACTCTATCTTGACTGCACAAGTCCAACAGTATTACACCTCCGAATGCACATTTATTTTAGTGGATAGATGTACTGGTGGACCCAGTAAATAGGTAATTAATTGTTAACTTTTGACTCTAAGCAATGATAGTGCTTTAAGTGATTTAAACCTAAATATATTATGTATAATTATTAATATAATTACCTAGGTTAATTGTGGAATTGTATGTCTCAAACAATGTTTGAAATGTTTAATAAGCTGTCCAATGAAGAATGAATGAAATTATTGAGTGAAATAATGATTACTTAATCAATATTTTTGTGATATATTATTATAGTATAGTTTTGGAATATATTCGTAATAAAATATATTTTAAAAAAAATTGAGGTTTTTTTTAAATAGCCTGTGTACTTGTAAATATTAACAAGACTTATTGTAGTAAATTAATAGTCTTAAACTAACCAAGGTTTATGAAGTAACAGTAAAACAAAGAAAAATATTTAAATAAAAGTTTTAATTACATTACATTATTAAATGCAAAAAATGCATGATAAAAGACAATGCAGGCGTTTAATGTCGCTTGTCGCGCACGAGGCGGCGCAGCAGGCGGTGGCCCGCCAGGAAGGTGAGCGCGGCCAGCGGCGCCAGGTAGCGCACCGTCTCGAACATCGTCAGCCGCAGCCACAGCACCACGTACAGCGCTAGCGAACCTGTTGCAACAATATTCAACTGTTACAAATTCATCACTCAGCTATTTTCTATCGCATAAGGCAACTGAAAAAAGTATTATGTTTTATTTGGAAGTAGTAAGTCAGTTTAATGTGGGTGAAGGCTTTAATCTTAATGGTTAGTTCGAGCACTCGCTCACTCCTTTTACTTTCTCTCATTGCCTACGTTTTCGCACAGGGGATTCTCACATACACAAATAGTCAGTAGGCAAATAAGTCTACCGATTTTTTTGTGCTCCATTGGCGGTTTAGGCTTATAACTGAAGAGTGTTGGTGAACCGGCGACCACCATTGAATAACTTTAAAACTAAGTCACTGTAGCCACAAAAAAGGCCAGGATTTTGCCACAGCGATCTGTTTGATTGAGTGAAGCTGAAACTGGCATATATAAACTAAGGACATGTTTATGACCTCCGAGTCCGGCGTGGAAGAGCAGCGCGCTGGGCGTGAAGATGAAGCCGGAGAGGTTGACGCGGAGGCGCGCCCACAGCAGCAGCAGCAGCAGCAGCGGCGCCGCGCACGCGCCCGCGAACACGTCCGACACCAGCCGCGGCGGCCGCGCCTCGGGCGACCGGAACACGTGCGCAATCTCCGGCCGAGGGCCCCGACTCGACACCGCACCACCCGACCCGCTCGCTGGGGAATCTACACACGTACATACAAGCGCATTATCTACTGATCAGCACAGTAATCAGACCACACATTTATTAGAAAAATCTTTGTCATATTTGCTCTGTAAAAATAGTAAAACTACAAAATATCTTAGTAATTACTAATACTAACAGGTAAATCTTGGGTATACCATTTCAGAAGAAAATGTAGCTAATAGGCCAGCATGGTAGAAAGTCTTTTGAGAATAGACACTGCAAGCAAGAGTTAAGTAATGGGTTAAAATGACACACATGAATGTGAATTACCGATAGCGGTAGCGCCCTTGCCGAAGTTGAAAGCGATGTCGCCGAGGTCCCACGCGATGGGGTTGGAGACGGCGCTGTCGCCCAGGTACAATGTCAGCGAGTACGTGCCTGACAGCTGATCCAAGTGCTTCGCGATCGCGCCCACGTTCTACAATATTATTATTACGTGTTTAAAATTTTATAATAAATCACAATCATGAAATTTTTCATTAGTCTGAAAGTAACATTACTGCAACATCGTAGTAAGTTAGTTGCACACTTGTGATAATCGTATAGTAGTTATCAATATTAGCTGGTTAGGCGGGCTCTTTCCAATAGGAAACTAATATAAGTCCACCATTTTCTACATTCATCTATGAGACGCAGTCAAAGACCTGTGTACTTAGCTAGGCAATTAAATATGACGCAAGGATGTCCAATCTCAAAATATACTTGTCTGTTGTGTATACTAACCAGCTCAACTTTGTACGCCTTAGCGTTGTCGGGTTCGGCGACGAAGATGGCCTCGCGGCCGTCGCGGTGCACGCGCACGAACGCCTGCTGCACCGACACCGCCTTGTTAAACTTGTCGCGCACCGTCAGCTTCACTGACACTCTACAAACATAATAATCATATTACACTCCCAACCGACTAATCAAACCGTCTTGTTCCGTTACTAACCAATATACTACTAAATCGTAGATTAGTAACACTTAAAACAACATAAAGTAAACAAAAAAATAAGGGATACATAATTAAAGTAATAACATAATACATGGATAACATTTCAGTTGGATGTGAGCAAAACCAGTAAGTAAGATTGTTGTACAGAAGTATTTATTTAGTGTAAGATAACCAGTACTATGACCAGCTTATAAAAAAAACATTAACTCACTTTTGCAAGTGGTCAGCTTGCAGGACCTCTGTCAGCTTATTTGGATAAGTGATTGTGGTAATCTTGGGACTGGTAGTACCATCCACATCACCAATGCCAACCTCTAAGCTGCTCACTTGTATCTCTCCTAGCACTGCTATGTTCACATTGGTAGATTTAGAGCCTGCACTTAAAGAGATCTTGTACAACCCATACTGTGATTTGATCTTGCTGAGATTTAGGATAAAAGTGGTTGGTTCGTTGGGTTTCTGTGTGAGTGGTTGCTTTGATAACACAACTACATCATCAGCCAGCCTCGTGCCAGATTGAGCCACCACTTCTTCAGGCTTCAGACTGGGCACTGCCCGCCCAATCAGATCTGTGATGGAGAACTCGATTGTGTCTGATTCTGATGTGATATACTTTTTGCCCTTGATGACTATGCTGATGGGTGTTGGCTGAAAAGAAATTTACTTTTGTTTATGTGATCATAAATAAGTGAAACTTATGATCAAGATAGCTTGGGAAGAAAGGAAAATATAGACATGGAAAACAAGACAAGCAAAAACGAATGTCATATTATTATTAGAAGCTTAATAGCAAAATGCACCTCAATTTAGATTGTGAAACTGATTATTTATGGAATATGAGTTATATTATATATGGGTAGGGTATGATATGTATGGATTGGGTTAGAATAGTAAATAGTATAGAGTGAGTGAGGGACCTCATCGTCGGCGAGCGCGAGCGCGGCATCGAGCAGTAGCGCGGCGCCGCGCGGTGACGTCACGGAGCGCCGCGACACCAGGTACGCGCCGAACTTCACCCGCTGCTCCTCCGTCAGCGGGGACGCCTTCTTCAGGGACTTGTATGTTCTGTAACAATATATGTATACACAGTGTAAGCGTTGTGAACAGTACAGCTTATATAACATTATGACTATTGATATAATCAATTTTTCATTAATAATATACAGGGAGTGTTTTTATACGTTCAAACAGGATTCAATATCACACAGAAGTAAACCTCATACACAATCCCAACCAGTATTGTCTTTATTACAAGATCTTATTACAAATACAGAAAACAATAAACTATTATGAAAAAAGTTAGCTAATTAACTGTGCTCTGTCTGTATGTACTCTGTAGCTGAAACTGCAAGCAGACACTAATCAATTGAATGATTATTTTATTTAAGAGAATGTTGAATATTGTAATGTAATGTAAATAGTGCACAATATTCTTTTCCACTAGCTTTATTTCCCTTGGTCTACAATGCACTAAGGCCTATGTAGTATCTATAACACATATTTGCACATATGAACGATTCTTATTTGTTTTTGTAAAATAAATGAACGAGAAAAGTTGAACATACCTGATAATAGTGGTGAGTAGGAAGGATGTGGTGGGCAGGCCGCCCTCGAAGTGCAGCGCGCGCGCGTCGCTCTCGTCCGCCGCGAGCAGCGCGCCCTCCGCGTGCGCCGCCGTCCACGCGCCGCACCCCATGTGCTCGCACATCGCGAACACGTACCCGTAACTACACGTTAATGACACAACAAACTTGTATAATGTATACACAATATCTATTTATTTCTTATTACATTGTAATAAACAATTACACGTCATTTACGATACTTATTATAGTGCTCAAAATACATGGCTAAACCCACATCAAAGATACTTGTTAGTGATAAAATGTTTTGTTTATTGTGTGTTTGCATCTTTGCAGATTTTTCTATACAGTTTCCGTTGCTACCTACCATCATCATAGTACATCACCAAGCAAATCACAAAAGATATAGCTGTATTAAATATGGTTTAGAAAGTTGTATATATTTCACCATGTTGATTTAAGATTTCACAGTGATGTTGATGTCATGTACTGTACTGCCTACAACCTTTTATATCCCACCTGGGAAGGCCAAGACCATACTCCACCACTCTGCTCCAATGCAGTTTGGTGGAGACGGGGTAGTGACCAACGTGTACTACTGATACTGAAAATTTGAACATCATTTTATTTGTTACAAAGCATTGAATATTCGCAAAAAAAATTTGGAAACTTTAAAAAAAGTAATCACTTACTTTGCTGGTGAATCATCCTTCTTCAACAACTGTATCAGATTCTTCAAGGCATCTTCTCTGTCATATATGGAGCCCTTCCCAAGAGCCTTCAGAGAGAACACTGCATGGTACAACTCTGCTAGTGTGGGTTCCTTCTTATTAAGTATCTGAGTGGAAGCAGACACCACCTCTGGCTTCAAGTAATTCTGGCAGCCAGACAACTGAGCTGCGTTTGTTAGGTGATACACTTGTTCAATGTTCTTCAGATCATATTTGGCATTCTTGATGTCCTAGAAATTGAAAGGGATTAATGTTATGAGTGGTTTTGAATTACTTTGATATATCAAGTTTTGACAGTAAATTTTGGAAAACTTTCCATTACAATTTAGTTTGAAAAGTTGAATTTTAGGCTGAATATACAAAAAAAAAACAATGTATTTAAAAAAAAAAAAACAGTTTTTGACATAGGTACACTAAATAGAGTAACTCACCTCACAAACATCAGGTATCTTAGCATTAAGTAATTTGAGCCCCTTGAGGGAGTAGTACAGTGTGGATATGTCTTTACTCTTGACCCCCTCCTCCAGAATCCCCTGCAGTCTCTTCACGTCCACTGTACCTTGGAGTACACTGCCATTGCTCAGCCCCAGCAAACATAGTAACACTATGCTAAATCCTAAAACAGTTGCAAGTTCTTTAAAAAATTTGGATTGAACAATAATATCTTAAATAAACCGTTCTGATGTCAGATGTTATTTAAAATTATTGCACATTCCTATTAGTAGATATTTACATGTTAATTAGTTGACTTAGAAGACAATAACAAAACATAGAATGTTTGTTATGCTAAATAACCTTAAAATAATCGTATCGACCTACCGGCGCTGTCTAAACGAATGACGTGGCCCAAGTAATGTTTATTTGAAATGTAGTCTCTATTTGAATTGATAAACTATATTTACTGTCGAATTCATTTTAATACGTGCATCGAACAATTTGTTTACATAGTTTAGTTTTCAAAACGAGATGTAGTATGTACTTTTGGTTTATAGAAAGAATCGCATCCTTCCTTAGTTCCTTTATGCTACCACGCTTATCTTTATGAAAAGCAACCAATTATTATTTTACTTACCATAAGCATGCATTATGGATGACTTAAATAACAAAGGAAACCTTGGTCTATAGTTATTATAGTAATTAATATCTAAAGAATGTTGTAAATAACTGAAATTCTATTTATTCATAATATCTTTCACGCCGGTTTCCTCGATGTCTCAAATTTACAAAATGAAATGAAATGAAATGTCTCACTTCGTGATAAATAATGACAACTGTCAATTTATTTATAATGAAATTGACACTTGACGGTTATTTATCGACGTATGCAAAAATGTTGCAAGTTATAGAAAATGAATGAACATTTTGTATTTCGATTTCCAAAGACAATGAGGCCCATGATCAACTTCATATAAAAAATATCGATATCGTAGTGTTGTCGACATTTTCGCATGGTACTTTATTGAGTACGTTGGGACTTGGGACCATCCCATCCCTAGTAATGGCGGATTTTTGACATTTCTTCAGCCTTCAATTTTTCGATATTCCAAAGTCAAAAAAGGGCCTGCGAACCTGCTATTTATCTACGAAATTATAATCGAAATCAATTTTAAAAAATGGCAGCAGCCGCTAAATTGCCGTCGCTAGTTTCATGTAAGTTTCATAACGTTATTAATTATCTACTCCAGTTATGTAATTTTTATTTTATTTCAGGTTATTTGTTACTGTTCATGTTCCCCAATTTAATTAACATTCAAATACCTTTTGATACTCATTATTTTTTAAACATTATCACCACCGCTGTTGATAGACGAATGTTTTATGTATGAAACGACGTGTAATGACACAATGTTGTTTTTCCAGCGGCATTGGCTCAGGCCCGTCCCAAGTTCAACATCTTTATGAAATATGCAAGGGTGGAGATGGCGCCCCCTAAAGTTAGCGAAATCCCTCAGATCAAGGCTGGCATTGGGAAACTTCTGAGTTCCGCGAGGAGTGGCGCATGGAAGGATCAGACAGTAAAGCAGGCTACATTGAATGTTTTGGTAGGAGCGGAGGTGCTTTTCTGGTTCTTTGTAGGAGAATGTATTGGCAAGCGCCACATTGTCGGTTACAAAGTATAAATTACATATTAAGTGAACTTGTGTAGTGTATATTATGTTGAATGAAATAAATTATTAAAATCAATAAGTGTTTTATTACATTATTGTGATATGTCATCCTTTCATTGTATTTAACATACCTACAAACTTTACTTGAATTAATGGACTAATATAATTTTTTAAACCAATATAAATTATCATTGGCCTAAATCTAAAACTGCAGGTGCTGTATTACATACATATACTCATCTTCATTTTGGGAAGCAAAAAACTAAAAGCTAAATTCATTTACAAACTATTTATTTTATACTACAACATAATTATAAAGCTTATAAATATTAAATTAATCACTTTTAAACTTAACTGAGTACACTATAATGGAGCACACATCTCCATGAAGCTGTATGGATTGCAAGCAGTGGTAAGTTTCAGTTCTGTCTCAGTTTCTGGGGGCCCTCTTAGCCACAATCTGTCTCTATAATAGCTGGCACAGGACAGGAATTCTCTCTCTGTGTACCTCTTCACTTCTATTGGAACAAATGGATCAATGTGTTCAAATCCCTGAAAAATAATATAAAGAACACCTTTATTCATAAACATGTTTGTTACATTTGGTATGGTTAACAATTTAAGCTTTGTTTACATGACAGCTTAACATGATATGTGTGAAAAGAAAGCATCTAACCCATTATAATAATACCACTAAGCTTTTGTTCATCACCAGTATAACTAATACATTCCTTAAAGCTAGATGACAATAATTGATTGTTGATGATAAAGAATGGCTATCTAGGTTGAAAACCTTACCTTTTTGAATAACAAATACTTTGGAAGGAACGATTCATGATGATCTTCAGGGACTGCAATCTGATCCACTGTCAGAACAATTACTCCATTTGTCTGAAAAAAAAATGTGTGTGTTAGATTCATTTAAATATTTAATTTTATGTAAACTAAAAATCTTTTATAATTACCCAATCATTTTTAGTGAGTTGCATGAATGATGTTGTAAGAGTAACTTCTTCTGGTTTGACCTTCTTCTTGGTGGGGGTGCTCAGACGAGTCAGCGGGTAGAAGAAACTGTTGAAGCCATCTATTGCAACAAATGTCTTGCATCTACAAATAATACACAAACATATTTAGTCATAAATATTCCTGGTATGATTCTGGTAACTATGTATAAAAATAAATATATTATACACAACCAATCAGCTTTGAAACAGTGCCAGTTTCCAGGTCTATGATGGGAGAGACTAACCTAACCCCAGTATTGAGTCAAAAAACTGAAGTAATTATAATCAGTGGCAGTCTGTCACGGTAACCACTAAATGACACCGGTCATTGATTGCAACAATCAAAGTATTCCACAACAAGTAAATTGTTTACCCAACTATTTTAATATATAAGTGTTATCTTTGTACAAGAAACTTACTGCTTGCTGTTGGACAATATCTTGACCTCGTTCAGTAGTGCGTCGATGACGTCACACGCGTACTTGACACGCGCGATGCCGTGCTCCACAAGCTCCATCAGCGGCGCCCCTACTTCGGTCTTCTCTCGCTTACTCCAAATGTACTCTTTTGACACTCGTAGCTATAAATAGAGATGTTTTTGTGACATAAAAAATTGTACTTATTATTTGGTGGTGAGTGAATCATTGGATCACTGTGGTTGAGAATACTCCAGGCTTTCCCTGGCTATGGGGACATTAAAAGGGTTGCAGCCAGTCATTGCTGAATTACAGGCTAGATTTACAGCTTAATACATTAATATTTTTTTTTATGTGTGGGGTGTATTTTTAAGAAGACAGATAGTAACTATACAAGGTTATTTTTATGTAATATGCTAAAACCTTACATCTGCAGCTTTTAGAAGAGTCTGGTTCTGCATTTTAAAGTGGAGCAGCCAAGCAGCAGCATCCAGTGGCAGGTCCACATATCCCTCGTGTGTTAGAGAGTTGGACATCTCCTTGTGTCGCGGCACTCGTCTCAACCATTCTGACACTAAATAAATGTATAATGAAAAAGAGAATTACATTAGATCTAAAAAATATCTGTAGTTACTGTACAGACATGTTATTCAAGTTATGTGATAGTTACTTAACATAATAAGTCAGATGGGAATACTCATACACATAGGAGATTTTAGAAACTACACAGTTTTAGTAGGTACACATGGATAATCTTTGAAAATTCAAAAATTGTAGATAATATGGAATAAACTGATCTATAGTAATGCTTATAGTTTATAGAATATGAGTCTCACCCCAAGGCACATGAACAATCAAATATCCATCCTCATGTGCATAGTGCAGCAGATGTGCCAGTGTGATGGACTTGCCTGTGCCCTTCTCACCATCTGATGTGTTAGTTGAAGAACATTATTCAAAATTATATGCACTTAACAATGGAATCCTATTTATTATAAATGACTGTGAAAGTTTGTAAGTATAGATGGATGGATGTTTGTTACTCTTTCACATATAAACTACTGAATGGAATTTAATGAAACATCAAAATAATACTAGGCTACAATTCATAAAATACTGTGTGAATTTTATCCAGTGCAGACGAAGTCGCAGCAGGCACCAGCTAGTAAGGATATAAACAAAGTGAAATAGGGATATAAACAGTATACAAATTAACAAATTATACTATAGTAAGTGCTACTGTCACAGTGTAATTTAAAAAAAGGATACAAATAACATATCTAATGGCTGGCTTGGTCAAATCCGTAGACTTCATACACTCCATGATGCTGAGAGCTGGCCGTCTAACCATTATTGTAGACTCAGTGAATGTTTTGGTTTGCTTCATAAAACTCTTAGGGAACCCTCCATGGCCATACAACTGTTTAACCAGGTCTTTGTCTAGTGTATAGAACATTCCTATTTGGTTCTCATTATGTTTAGACTAAAAAAGAAGAAAAAACGATGGTAACGGTGGTTATACCGACTTATCTTTTGTCTTTAGATAAAAACTTGAAAATTATCATGGAATAACCGGTAAATTCTAACTCTCAGTTCCAAGCCAGTAAGAGATTAGAGATTTAGAGAGCAGATATCTTAAACAAAAATTAAGTATATACTTACAGGTGAAGATTCTGTAGTTCTAAAAGTTACCGCTTGTGAATATCGTCGGCAAATGTATCTAAAGTTTCGTGATAACATTTTGTTTTCCTGGTATTAATATAAGCGAATTCTAGATGTTAAACGATACAGAAACAAAAATAAGTGATTTAATCAATTCAATTTCAATACACATACACATTTCAGTATCATAACATAACATAACCTGAAAAAATTAGGTTAGCCAATCAAATCAATCAATAATGAAAGAATGGTCAGTCAAGTCATTGTCATATGTCAACTGTCATGTCAACGTCAAGTTCCTTTTAACACGCTGTTTTTTAATTTCTAGTTTTTATACTTGTTATTTGAGGGCAAGGACATCAGACTGAATGTGTATTACAATCTGTAATAATAAAACATCATGTTATTTGTATTAAATCTATAATTAAGATCAATAGATTTTACACTTAAATCTAATTCTGTTACTAATTCTGCTACAGTATAATTGATTTCAATTATGCTGCATTAAAAAGTTCAATACTAGCTTTTCGACACATACTTACCTGTAAAGAAAAGCTTTCATGATTATTTATTTGGATTAATTTGACATTCAATATTATGTACGTACATAAATGACCTATATGTTATACAAGTACATTCTTCCAAATACCCTACGTAATAAATAAATAACTTCAAAAAATGTTAATTTTCCTTAAACATATTTATGGCTTCTTTTGCTGCCTTTTTTTCTTAAATAAGCTCATAGGTCTTCCATTATTGTTTACACTATTATCTTCCTCGTCAATTTTTTCAACCACATCTTTTAAAACAATAATGTTGTTTGCTTTAGATTCCTCCTTTACACCTTCTTGTTGACCATTATGAGTGGATTGTTTTATTTCAACTTGTTCTTCCATTTTCAGAATAGTATGATTGGTCTTTTTTAAAATAGATGCTGTTTCAGGAGCTTTGGCAGCATATGCCTCATATATATCACTTGGTTTTTGAATTCCTTTCTCTGGGTCATAAGGTTCATTGGAGGCCTCAACATTAGAATGTTTAAATGTGATTTCAATGGTTTCACCACAATCATCATCAGCAAAGGAAACTGATTTTTTAAGCTTGGAGTTAGATTCTTGCACTTCTTCTTCTTCTTCTTCATCTTCATACTCATTTTCAAAATCAATCATGTCTTCCAATCTGAAAGAGACAATTGAAAGTTAACTATGGTTCAGTGATCAAAAAATTAAGGTGCTTGGTGATTTTTTTATATATCTATGCATTAAAAATATCACATAATTTCAATATCACTATAGGAATCAAGGATGTTAGAGAGAAAAACACAAAAAAAGTTAAAACTTGGATCTGTGATTGAGCTGACAATAGTTCTCTTGTTTTTGCATTGTATGACTTGTATGATTTTGCAAGTTAACAAGCAGGTTGAAAAACATATCAGAATAACTTGAAAATATATTATAATTAGCCTTCATACCTTTCCATTTCATCTTCAAGTTCCTCAACCTTCTCCATTTCATCCAATTTCAACAGTAAATCATTTTCATTTGCATATGACATCCTTTCCTGCTTTTTAAATTGTGATAATGTTTCCAAGATTAACTTATGTCTTTGTATGATTTCATGCATGAGTTCTAACTTTGACTCATTTCTTATATTTGGTCTGTGCATAAAATGTGTGTAGGTTTCATTGACCAGCCTCATTCTGTGAGCCAATTCTTCTCTAGACAATGTATAGTCATTGACATCAAGATCACTGTCATCACTATCTGGATGCCTTTTGTCTGTGTCCCTTGCTTTCTTACTGTTTGATTTCTTTGTTTCATTTTTGCTTTTAGTGTCTCCTGAATCCTTACTGTTTAACTTTTTGGTTTCATTTTTACTTTCTTTTTCATTTTTGGTTTCATTATCTTTTTTATTTTTTTCAATTTCATCATTTTTTCTATCATTCTTATCTTCAACTTTCTGTTCACCTTCAATGGTTGACAATTCATTTTGTAATTCTTCTTGTAGCTCCAATTCTTCCAGTCTGTACCATATATCATCATCTGTCATTTCCTTTGGTTGCTCTTCATCAACCTTGTTTTTTTGTTGCTTGTACTTTCTCATGTTTTCTCTGTGTTGTTGTCGCCAAGCCTTGTCTTCCTCTTCTGTGCAAACTTCAAGGATGTCATGTGTGTTCCCTTCATTAAAAATTTGCTTTCCAAATGATATCTGCTTTTCCAAGTAATCTTTTTCTTTCTTTAACAAATCAAGTTTGGACTTGGCACCTGGACAAAAACAAAAAAAAAGGAATAGAAGAAACTGTTAAAATATCAACTATAAACATTTGCAAATTTAATATTTATAATTACGTTTGAGTCTGTGATCCTTTAGGATTTCTGCTTGTGTCAATGAACATTTCACAAAGTAATCAGCCCCCAGTGCTACAGTAACTTCATTGGTATGCTTCAGTTCTCCCCTGAAGAACAGTCTACTCCCAATGGGCACTAACGCCGGCACAGTCAACTTCTCAGAATACACTTTAAAGTCTAATGCATTCAGGTCAGCAACATGCTTCTCCCAAAAGTTAATGTTTCGATCATTTTCCTGCAACCTCTGAAAGAAGTGACAATTAAAATAAAACAATTTTCAGTAAATATCGACCCGGCAAAGCATCACCTGCGCAAACCTACCTGTTGATAAAGATTATGGAGGAAATTAACGTTCATGGTTTTATTTTAAAAGCTTTTTGTCACTAATAAATCGGCGGATAGTAATTGAAAGTGAACACTTAAATTTAACGAAAAAACTTAAATAGGATGTTTGATTACATTGCAATAACACACTCTTTTATTTCTTTTCTCTCTCAGCCTTACTATTACACCGAAAATCGAAAACTCACGACTCACTGAAGTGACTCTGACTCTGACTGACTGAAACTGAATGAACTCATACTCAGTGTTGGCAACCTGGGAGGTGGCGCTGATCGTACCAGGGGCGTAAAATTATCGTATCTGACGAAAAATTATCGTA
>DWBH01000225.1:0-14203 GCA_018230765.1 Ernsta delagoae
ACTTCAAAAATTTAACAATGGTTTAGTTTGGGATAGGTTGCCTCAATTTTATCAAAAATTGGTCAGAAATTTTGGAAACTATCAAAGGATCTAGGTAGATTTAACTTGTTACCATGTATAAAGAGTAATAAAATATATTACCATTTGAAGTATGTGCAATTGGTTGCTGCATCACTGAGGTTTGGTTGGATATAGATGTAATTGGTTGTACCGATGTCTGAATTAAATCACATTGTAATAACTGTGCAGAGCTTGAAGCAATTGGTTGTGTGGAAGATGATTCTCGGCTTTGTACTCGACTAGAATATGTACGATTAGTGATTTCTTGCATAGGACGTCTTCTAAGTGATAAGCCTGAAAGAATAAAGATTTTAAAAAAAGGTTAATAACATGTTATTTTTTTGAGTATTAATTTTATTTAGAGATAAAATAATGATTATATATGATATGAAAAAAGATTATGTATACTTGTTTTACCTGATAAGGACAATGTGGGAATTGCGTTTGCACTCAGTCTTTTACTTGCAGTATGATATTTTTCTTCAAAATGACAGTGGCATACTCTGTATTGTTCATGTATAATCCTATTGTTCAAAACCAATAAATTACCACCAATTGCATTAATCCATTGGTTGAATCTTTCTAAATCCTTGTCTGGATTAGGAAAAAAATGTAAGATGGTATTATCTGCACCTGCAATAGAACATATTACTTCTATAAAAATAACATTTGATATTTATAATTCACCAGATAAAGAGGCTTAAAATTTATAAAAACTTTTATACTAAAGTTTTAACTACAAACCATTTGATCATTGGATATTCTAATGAAAAATTTTCAAAAGTAAGACACACGTGTCATTTTTAAAGTACCTAAGTTTAAGTATCAGAAAAGATAGCAATTGTTAGTTAAGTAATGAAATACTTACGAGTTTTGTTGCAATTTCGGACGCAACATTTAAGTCGAGACATTTTGTACTACGAGCTCCAGAAGAACAGCCAAAAGTAAATCAAGCGAAGTGTTGCCGTCGGAATCCAATAGTATGCCAGGTCAGTGAAAAAAAGCAGGGTTTCCAAAATCCAGTAAGCAAGCCAGGTCGTATTTAAAAATCCACGAAACAAATTAAGCGCATCCATTAACTCCAAGAGAAAAAAACGGACAATTTAAAATGACACAATGACAGTGACAACCAATATATGTGACAACCAAGGATAAACTTTGATTGCGTTACGTTCCATTCCTCCAAACAAACTTTTTTTTATAAAAAAAAACTGACATCTTTTCAAACAATATTAAATTTACCATATTATATTCTGTGAATTATGTTTCCATTGAGCTTTAGAACTTAAAAAATAGAAATAATAATTATGTAGATTGTCCGAAAAAATTGTTTGATTAAGTTCTTATTACTGTATTGAGCACCATCTACTGTTTAGTACAACAAACTTTCATATTAAAATATGACTAAATTAAATAGATACTAAATAATACTAAAGCACTGAAAGACACTAACTTACTTAACTTAGCCGAGTTAAAAATTACAAACTTGTACTAAGTTACACCACTGTGCAGTTGCCACTGCGACACTATGACTGAAGAGCTGTGTAGCCAGATTCACTCTCATTTTGTTGATTCTTTCTGAGTTTACATGCTCTTCAGTGAATTTCTGACACAACCTGAACTCGGCATATGATCTGTCTGCCTGAAATAACATTGGGATGTTCCAATGCCTTTTTTTCATTTTCATGGTATAAGTATCCATGAAAATGAAAAATAGGTTAAACTTAATTTTTTTGAAATAAAATTATTTTTAACCCATTGATTAGATGGGGTAGGCACTTATATCATATAGTGGAACTACTTTTTGATTTTTTAACTCTAACTAAAGGTTAGGAAATTTGTAAAACAATAAGCGACAGGTTGCTTAAACTGTTTTCTGATAATCTCCACGGACTAAAACATTTCCTCTTTGTTTTGAACGTTTTAGTGTAAACCTTTTACTCTCTTTAAATACAATAGACCAGGAAGTAGTTTGTTTCAATACAGATTTAACGGAATCCCTCCAGTCCCAGACGATACAGTCATCCCCAAATTTTACAACACTTGAAATTTCCTTAATAACATTAGTTATTTTATCGGGATGTACCTAATACTTGTAACGTCATTTTTGCTGAGTTTCTTTTCGATCACACCAAACTGCCGATCAGCGGGCATGAATCAATGACCCGTAACTGGGAACACCAATTCAATTGATACGATACGATACCACTTACAGCAAGTTCCTAAAACTATGCTATTCTTATTTAGACCGCCGCAACCGTCGGCGACCAACCGTATATGTGAAACACTATTTTTGTCCGTGGCGTTCAGCCTGTGATATAAGGCTGATGCTATAAGATTTGAATCCTTATGGTATTAATTTTCAGTGCAATAATATGCGAATACATTACACAGTGTCAGGGGATCGAATCCATCGGTACCTTTGTTTCCTAAATCTGTTCAGTAATGACAGAGCATTTAACGTATAAAAGTTACCGGCATTGTCCAACCTTTCTAACTTGATTGCAATGTAAGTATAGAATATCTATTCAAGCTGAAGGCTGTTTTAGGTTATCTAGCAAACGAATACACAGTGGATTAGATGTGGGTTACTCATTCCCTATAGTATTTCGTGTTATGTGACAATGAACTAACCTACATATATGTCAAACATGATAAGAAATGATGTAATCATTACTTCAGTATACAGTAATACCCCGACTTACGCTACTTCGACTTACGCGAATTCGGAGTTAGGGCTTGTACACAAAACTGCGATGCGACGCGATGCGAATTCGCAACTCAGAAAATTACGACACGAATTGCTGCGATGCGATTTCGTGCGGCAAGGCGTCTCCCAGTGTGACCATTCCTTCGACGACCGTTAACCGTACTAAACGTATTTTGAATTGAAAGCTAGGTCGTGACATGGATCGTAAAAAGAAGTGTGCACTTTTATTATTGCTTAGGAGATATAGAAAAAAGAAACAAAGAAGATTTTGGGTTCATCCATTTATTACTATTATGAATCCTGATGGAAACTTTTTTCTTCTAAAATATAAAGCTTTGAAAACCGACGAAAAAAAATTTTTGGAGTATTTTAGAATGAGCATATCTTCATTCGAAGAGCTTTTAAGTTTATTATCACCATATCTTCAGAAATAATCGTACAAGGGGAGAATTCCTGTTATGCCTCTGGAAATGATTGGCCTCACTATCCGGTATGTAAAGTAAGACAATAATTGTTTACATTAGTTTTTATTGAGAAAAGAGTTTTTAAAATATTACAATCCATAAAATTTACGAAAAATCAAAGTCTTCTTCAGTTGAAAGTGTGCTTAATATGCTTGAGTTAGAAAAATCATTACTAGGTGAATCAATTTGATCTGGTATGTTAGATGACTGTGGACGTATCAGTGGCGTTTGTTGAGATCTCGCAAAATGTTGAGTTTGATAGCCACCCTGGTAGTTGCTATTCGGATAGTAGTAGCCATGAGGTTGATGCAATTCTGTTAAAATTTGAAGAACTCTGCTCTGAAAGATTAGAGTTTTATTGTCATCTAATCTTTCAAGTGATGGTAAAATACGTTTAAAAAAAGATATGTGTCTATTCTCAGGTTCCTTTAAAATCTTTACAATATCATCTTCAAATGTATTATTAACCATCTTTCTTTTTGGTGGCTGCCTTTGGTAACGTGTTTTAGATGTACCTTCTTGATTATCTTGCTCATTTTCTGACTCATTTATACTAGTTGTGGTCTCATTTTGCAAATTTTTCTTAAGAAATTGTAATTGTTTGTACAGATGGTATTCTTTTATATTTTTGGATCCAGACCCTGACCTACTTGCATCTTTGAGTTTCTTTTCATATTTATTAAAGGTATCCTTAATCCCTCTCCATCTTTGTATTACTAAATTACCTGCAAAAAAAAATAGACAATATTTAATTTATTTATTTATTTATAATTCATCAAATACCGTTTGTACAGAACAATAATATAATAATAATAACAATAGGCGAACTTAGCGCTAGAAGCGTTGTCTACCAATGAATTAAATTAAAATAATTTATGTATGTTTATGTCGTTTTAGGTTAGTGTTCTTTACTTTTTAAGTTTGTTATATAAATTAATCCTTATTTTTCTATTTATGTTACAGATTCCTAGCGTCCGGAAATGAAATCAGAAATATACATTTAGATTATTATCGAGGAATAAGTACAGTTGCTAAGATAATACGAGTAGTTTGTAAAGCAATATGGAAATTTTGTTTAAATGCAAACATACCAAAATTAACACAACAGCTGTTTGAAGAAATAGCTGCGGACTTTGACAAGAAAGCCAACTTCCCTAACTGTATTGGAGCCGTTGATGGGAAACATATTCGTATTCGTAGTCCCCCAAAAAGTGGATCACTTTTTTTTTAATTACAAGGGCTACAATTCAATAGTTTTGTTGGCTATTGTGGACTCGAAATACAGATTCATCTATGTGGACATAGGAGCATATGGAAAGGAAAGTGACTCCACTATTTTCCACAACACGAAACTGTACGACTTACTGATGAGAGGTGATTTGCCTACACCAAAATCAAGGCCGCTACCGGGCTTTCAAGAACCGGTTCCATATGTTTTTGTCGGAGACGAAGCTTTTTCTATTTCGAATAATGTCATGCGTCCTTATTCTGGCAAGCATTTGTCTGTTAAACAAAGAGTATTCAACTACCGTTTGAGTAGGGCAAGAAGATATGTCGAGTGTACTTTCGGCATATTAGCCAATAAGTGGCGAATATTTCACCGCCCCATTAACGTTTCATATGACTTTGCTATAGATATTGTTAAGGCTTGTTGCATACTACATAACTTTGTCATTAACCGTGATGAATTAGACACCCCTATTGAAATGATCATAGATGATTCCGAACTACAACCACTTGAACAAGGGTTGAATGTAGGTAGTCAGGTGGTTGGTGCAAATATAATTAGAAACGAATATTCGGATTACTTTACAAGTGAAGTTGGAGCATTAAGCTGGCAACTACAAAAAATTTAAGACTATACCATACGGCTTGTATTGTTGCTCGAGTTCTTGGTAATAAGTCAATACAATAGGTACAAAAGGACACATCGTGAAACATGGTTGCCTACGCACTGGCGACCATAGACGCGGCCAGGCCGCCGCGGCCATGGTCGCCGGTGCGTAGGCAAGCGCGACATGTACTGGCGACCATAGACGCGGCCAGGCCGCCGCGGCCATTTTTTGCAGTCGACTTCCAAGGGTGTGTCAAGATGGACGTGCAGAAGATAATCACGCTAACTGTGCTTGTGTATTTACTACGAAAACGAAAACGGAAGATTTCACGTAAAAGACAGTTTTGGGTGCATCCATTACTTTGCGAGAGAAAGACTAAAGGATTATATTATACTTATTTTTTGGATTTAACCTTTAAGTATGGACGTAATTTTTTCTTAACACTACTACGGACGTGGAGTCTCACAGGCTCCTATATGCTAACACTTTTTTTTTTGAGAATTTGATATAAGGTTGCTTAAAAACTGATTGGATATTAAAGTTATGGGATTTAGCAATAAAATAACATGCTTATATAATCATCTTTTATTAACAAAAATATAGAAATGTGAAAAATCAAAAATTATGGCACTTTTAAGTCTTAATTTACTTAGGCTACATTTTTAGATATTTAAAACAGCTCAACTTATTACTATAACAAAAGTAGTCTTTTTTTCTTAAAATATAATAGATAAGGAACCAAAAACACAAAAAACCTACTTCAGGTAACTAATACAAAAAATTTTGACAACAGTCTAATAACGCAAATTTATTGGCAGTCAGTGCACAAAGGTCTAGAACATTGAAGACACACAGGTTTCTTGCACCCTACACAAACATAGGTAGTCATCCTATGTTTTTTCGCGGGACAGATTCTACATGCCCTTCGGGACCCTTGAATGGTTTCTTGATCCTGGACACCTTCTGTAACCATATCATCGCCTAAAACGCGTATCATGGTCAACCTCAGTTCTCTTGGCAATCGTGCATTTATAACACGTCTTTGCACATGAGGCACTACAAGCACACGTGCTAGTTTTTTTAGAAAATCTCCTCTTTCCACAGCTTTTGGTTGATGCATGTTATATAAAATGTACGCATTCATGGCACTCAAGTCTAGGACACGATATAGCAACACCATGGGCCATCTCCTTGTTCGACGGCTACTGGAGTAAATCGAGCATTTTTTGTCAGCCTCATCGACACCTCCTTTAGTGGAATTGTAATACATTATAATTTCAGGTTTTTTTGTATTTTCATCTACCTGGTTACTATGGTGCATGGAAGATACAAGTATCACTGCTCGATTCTTCTTTGGCACGTATGAGCATAACGTTTTTGTGCTCGTAAATCCAAATAAAGTAGAGTTTACTTCTCTTTGCTTTTTTGGCTGAAATTCTTTCGGGATTTCCCTCTTGTTTTTCTTCAGAGTACCCACATACGTCAGTTTCCGTGATGATAGTTGGTCTATGAGCTCTATAGATGAGAACCAATTGTCAGCCGTCACATTACGGTTGGTTCCATGAATGGGTTTTGTGAGGCATAAGACACACTGAGTTGGAACTAGAAATTTTTTTTCTTGAGCTGTCAGTCCGATACCATCCGAGCCTTTTCCAGAGTAAATATAACCATTATAAAAATAAAAGTTATTGGCATCACATAATGCTCGTATTATCAATCCATACTTACCAGGCTTTTTTGGCATATATGATATCATGTAACTTCTTCCACGAAATTTGACGAGCATTTCATCCACTGTGACACATTCGCTCAATTCATACAACTGTTGAGAATTACTCACAAACTTATTGAAAATATGGGATATGGCAGCCAACTTATCATGTTTAAATACCTTGTCTTGTTTAAATACAGAATGTTTAAAAAATACGAGATATATTTTAAAGGGTGTTTCGGAATGGAGTATTGTGTACAGGAAAAATAAAAATAATGTGATAGGGCCTTTTTTTACTTAAACCGCTAAATGGATTTTTTTGTAAATTTGAATTATACAAGACTCGATTCTGAATCACCCTAAACCACCATTGTTGTGTTTTTCACAACAACCTGTATAATTCATTGACCAAGGTTTTGCCACTTTAAAAAATTTATGAACTATTGTTCAGTAGTATTCTACTTTACGACTTTGAAAAGGAGAGGAAAAGGGCTTGCTTATAACATGTTTTTAAATATTAAAAAACTGAAGTAGATAATCAAATTATTTGTATTTTCATAACTTAAAAAATGGCAATTGTGAACAATTAATCATTCAAATTGGGAAATAGGTCTATCATTTCTGAATTTTGAGAAATATCAGAATAATGAGTATGAGTATCGCTGTAATTTGAATCATCTGATATCCTGTTGGTAGTAGAATAACCTGAATAACTCGGTCGATGCGGGTCATATTCTTGGTCGTTAAGAGTATTGAAATTACTTGAATAGTTTATGCGCGCTGTTGTAGGTGTACAGTTCGGTTGGTATTTTTCTATAATTTCCATGATTTCCATTTTCGCTTTGGTCTTCATTGCAGCAGGGATTGTTTGAAATCTTTCGAGGAGGGATAAAAGAAACAGTCTGTCACAATTTGAATCATTCTGTGTAGTCGCTATGGTCTTATGCAGAACTGAAATTAGAGGGTCTGTATCGGATTCTTCGTTTGGTATTTTTTTCTTCCTTTTTGTTCTAAGCGACTTTGATGCAGACTGTTGAGTCTCAAGATCAGAAGATCTTGCACTTTCATTTTCTTGACTTGCCTCTTCGAGACTATTTTCTGTTGCGTTTGTGTCCAGCTCTGATTTCAAAAACATTAATTGGTTGAAATAGGTGTATTGTGATTTACGTTTTGCAGCAGAACCACTTTTGACATCTTTAAGACGGCGCAGCTCTCTTGTGAAACAGTCTCTAAGGTTTTTCCATCTTTTTTGGAGAGTAATGCCTGTAAATCAATAAATAAATGTAGTACATATTACAAAACTAATATTATGTTTATTAATGTGAATTTTATTTTCAGGTATTTGGCTACTGGGTGTTCTTTATCTCATATAAGTCATGAATACCGTATAGGGCTTCCTACAGTATCGGAAATAGTATTTGATGTTTGTGAAGCAATATGGGAGATATTAAAACCAATTGTGATGCCACAATTGACCAGAGATAAGTGGATTCAAACGGCTGAAGGTTTTCAAAAATACGCCCAATTTCCTAATTGCATCGGAGCCATCGACGGCAAGCACATTAGAGTTATCAAACCACAACATTCGGGATCTCTTTATTACAATTACAAGAATTATTTTTCAATCGTGTTACTTGCAATATGTGATGTAAATTATAAATTTCTTTACGTAGATATTGGAGCATACGGCAAATGCAGTGATTCGTCAATTTACAAAGACTCTGTATTTTATCATAGGCTTTTAAATAATGATCTCGATATTCCGAGCAATAACCCCATCAAAGAAAATGGCCAATCAATGCCGTTCGTTTTAGTGGGTGATGAGGCGTTTTCACTATCGGAACATATGATGCGACCGTATGCTGGGAGAAACTTGAATAATGTAAAGACTAATTTTAATTATCGACTATCCCGTGCCCGCCGCTATATTGAATGTACATTTGGAATATTAGCCAATAAATGGCAGATTCTTCACCGACCCCTAAACGTCAAGAAAGAATTTGCAGTTGTGATTATAAAAGCTCTATGTGTGCTTCATAATTTTGTGCGAGAAAGAGACGGATATGATTTCAAGGACACGTTAACTGTACCAGAGGCTTTATTAGAAATACTTGCATGTTTACCTAATAGAGCAAATAGAACATCAACCGAATATCGAGATATATTCGCAAACTACTTCAGTACCGATGGTCGCTTGCCCTGGCACAATTTGTAAATATATGGGTGCGTACCTACGACGGCTGCTCAGTTTGTGCGTTGAGGCACTTGCTCGCCGCGAGCCGCCATTGCGCGCCGTAAACAAAATGGCGTCGAACGCACATGCGGTATGCTAGTTGCACACTGTACACTAGTTTAAAACACGCAAGTGGGTCCAATGGACCCACGACTACAGTTAAGGGTTAATTTACTTAGGCATAATAAAATAAAATACTAACCAAGTTCTGCCTTTTCTTTATCTTCCATGGATTCACCGCCAAATATATCGACCACTTCAAGCCACAACTGCCGCTTAACATCTTTAGGGCGCTTTTAGTGTCACGCGGATTTGCTCACGCACGCGGGATTGGACCGCATGCGTAAAATTTCACGCTGCGGATCATACGCAGCATGAGTTTCAGTTTTCTACGGGCTGCGTAACGGTATAGACGTGTTCAAAAATGATCAATGTCAGAAGAATATCTGTCGCTTACATACTTTACAAACGACGAAACAAGAAGACAAGAGTACATGTTGATCCCTTTCTTGAAAATAGGCTTCTTGCTGGGGCGTTTGTTACACACTTTGGAAAACTACAAAATAATGAACGTAAATTTAAAAATTACTTTCGAATGTCCATTCGTTCTTTTGATGAACTGTTGTGTAAAATTGAGAATAAGCTACAAAAAAGCAGTTTACGAAGGATTACAATACAACCGATTGAGAGGCTCGCTATTACATTAAGGTAAGTTTTAAATTTTAAATATTTAATTTCCTGCTATGATTTAGTGGAAAGGGATTTGAACAGGTAGGATAAACGTACCAATCCCAAACCAGTAAAGGACTTTTTTGACTTCAAATTACTGTCATGTGTAAATTTACATGTGCAAAAAAAAATTTGTCATGTACTCTGGTCAACTGCAAAAATGTTAAACAAAAATCAAATCAATGATTTTTTCGGTAGTTGACCATCGTGGTCAACTATTGAGACATCATACAACACATGTTCTAGTAATTATCCAGTCTAAATAAACGGTATAATAATGATTTTTTGTTTGAAATATCGTAAAGTAACGCGTCATTGGTTATTAATTGTTGAAATTTCATAAAATAAGATTATTTCACTCATAAAATGTCACCATTAAAGTGGAATCATTCCTACCTTTCATCACACGCTACTTATTATAATATAGATAAAAGTTATAGGTTTGCACATGACAGTAATTTAAAGTCAAAAAAAGTCCTTAATTGGTTTGGGATTGGTACGTTCAACCTACATACACAATCCTTTTTTTTATCTGATAAAGTACACATGGCCACAGATCAAGTTACCCAAAACCAGCATAAATGGAACTCGCGCCTTGCGTATTATCATACTTAGGTAACCCGTCGGAGTCCCGCTTATACTGGATTTGAGTAACTTGATCTGTGCCGTGTGTACAACCGCACTCATATGACTAAACAAACAATTAGAGAGAAACTGGAGAAAAAAAGTTAATCGTACTCATTTTAATAAAAAGAGTTTTATTCATAAATTAAAAAATCAAATTTTACATCATTCATTTCTTTGTAAATTTGTATCCTGAGCGTTGACATTTCTTTCGCCTGTAGATGATGTTGTTGCTGGGGTATAAATTACGTCATAAGACGTGATATTAAACAAGCCGCTTTCAGTCGAAATAAGAGTTTCATTGTCATTCACTGCAGCAGAACTAATAGCATTGTCGTTAAGACTCGAAGTATCCTGGATTATACTATTGGTTTGGTAATCTTGATTTATCGGTGACAAACTGTCAAGCTCAGTAAAAGCACTAGAACTTGTTGTAGGTATGGGACTGTAGTATGCAGGTTGTGTTTGACTTTCCATTTCCATAACTATATTTAACACTTTTGTTCTGAACATTAGTTTTTGATATCTAGTGAATCTTTTTAATGAAGGCTGCAGAGACTGAAAGAAAGCGAAATCCTCACTTTCTAGCTCCAGTTGATTAGACTTTAAGCATTCTAATAACTGTGCCTCAAATTCAGATGGTGCTTGCTTTTTAGATTTTACTTGTTTTTGTTTTGATGTTGGGTGAGAACTTTCTTGACGTGAAGTATCTGGTTGCGTGGACTCATTACGTGTTTCTAAATTACGTTGTGATGTTAGTTGAGAACTTTCTTGACGTGAAGTACCTGGTTGCGTGGACTCATTAGGTGTTTCTAAATTACTTTGTTCAGACATTTCTTCACAGAGTGACTCTTCTCCAGCAGTTTCCGTTGTACTGTCTAAGAAAGTCAAAATGTCATAGTAAGAATATTTCTTCTTCTTCTTACTCCCAGAGCCGGATGACTGATTATTTCAGATATCTTGTCTTTCTGGTAAGTGTCCCTTGCTGTTCGCCAGCGTTGTTGTATTTTCTTGTCTGAAATGACAAAATATAATAAGTAAGTGGCAAAAGTACACACAGTTTCAGATCAAGTTACCCAAAACCAGTACCAATAAACGGAACTTGCTAGGGCCTCGCCGGGCGGCGAGTCGTCTACGATAATAAACAACGCATGAGTCCTGTTTATACTGGTTTTGGGAAGCTTGATCTGTGGCCGTGTGTACAAATCTGATATTAGTTGGAAATTTAACTGCATTCGATTAAAGGCCCTCCTTAATTCACACATGTTGTCAACTTTACACTGTCTCATGAAGCATTAGATAAATCAAGCAATATATATATACCTATACAGAGTGGAAAAATAAGGCCGCAGTTGAAGGAAAAGTACCCATAATATTGATGATGGCAAATTTTACTGAATGGAAATAATTCATTTTTTACAAAAATAATTAGAACTTCATTTAAGGATTTTTGGAAAAACACCGGATTGAATCGGGAAATTTATTTATTTGTTACAGTAAAATTTGCCATCATCAAAATTAAGGTGAAAACTTCCGGAAGTCACTAGCGCTGTAAGTTTTTAATTGTTTTAACAAAAATTTTCTTTATTTGCATCTGTCAACCTTCATGAAGGAGGACTTCTGGCCGCAGGGTGTCGTGTTTCGGAAGTTCCGAGGGCGGCTGCCCGCTGACACCGTGCACACGTCGGCGACATTACGTGTGAAATAATTAAAATAGTTTTTGTATATAAAACAATATGTATGTTAGTCTGTAAGGTATATATCTATGGGCCTCTGTTTACATTACCATCTTGTAATGTAAATATTGCCTGAAATAAACTATATTTTATTATATTATATTATATATATTTATTAGATTCCTTTCATTTGCCGGAAATTTTACCATAGGGGTTAATTTATACAAAGAAGATTTCTTATAAAATATTTACAGCATAGTTATGTGTCTCAATATGAGATACATAACTATACTTCGAACTTTTCATATGAAATCATAACTGCATAAATACCCCCCTATGATAACATTTTCGGCAAATCATAGAAATCTAACGTAGCTATAGTACTGTAGTTAAAACGAATTAAAAACTTCTAGCGCTAGCTACTTCCGTGCCCTTTCACCTTAAGGGTATTTATTTTTCTTCTGAAGTAAAATTCGAGCGGTGCATGCTGTCTTATGTCTGATGTCAGCATTATTAATATATTATGTTATCATATTATTAATATATTGTTTTTGTTTTCAGATATTTGGCAACTGGTAATACATTCACTGATCTACACTATTCCTATGTGATTGGAATTACAACAATTAGCGAAATAGTAAGACAAGTTTGTTACATAATATGGATTGAACTAAAGTCTGAATGTATTCCACAGCTTAATGGGATCAAATGGAAAGAAATCGCAGAGGGATTTCTCACATATACAAATTTTCCTAATTGCTTGGGTGCTATTGATGGAAAACATATAAGAGTGATTCGGCCGCCGCACAGTGGATCACTATATTTTAATTATAAGAAATATTATTCTGTAGTGCTCCTCGCAATGTGTGATGCTGATTATAATTTTACATATATTAATGTCGGTACCAGTGGAAGCAACGCCGATTCAACCATCTTTAGAAGGAGTCAATTGTATACGAAACTGGAAAGTAACACGTTGGGTATCCCTGACCCGCAAGAGTTGCCTATTATTTGCCCCGAAGTAGCTTATCCATCTAGTGTAAGAGCAAAGTTGCCGTTCGTGATAGTGGGAGATGAGGCATTTGGTTTATCATCACATGTGATGCGGCCTTATGCTCGTGATAATTTACCTTACAAAAAGAAAATATTTAATTACCGTCTGTCCAGAGCTAGAAGGTACATAGAATGCACTTTTGGAATTATGTCAAATAAATTTAGAATATTTCACAGATCCATGACTGTCAAGTTAGATCTAGCACAATTAATAGTCAAGACGGCATGTGTACTTCACAATTTCATAAGGAAACGGGATGGCTACATGGTCAGCCATACATTTGTCACAAATGGTTTTACGGGACCACTACCCAGGCAGCAGACTGAAAGTAGTAATACGTCGGCAAGTAATATCAGAGATATATTTGCAGATTACTTTATCAATGAAGGAAAAGTCTCCTGGCAACACCGATATATAATTAATTAACTAAACTCAAAAGGTTTTTGATGTTATTTGTGAATTAAATAATTATGCTTATATTAATAAAGTAATGATGCTTGTATAAATAAAACAATGAACCAAACACATACCCGCCACTTTTCTTTCCTCTTCGCTCAAATTTTCGTAGTTAGGTGCCAATTCCTTCAAAATATCTCTCCATGCAGCCTCCCTCGCGTCCCTGTTTTTGTATAATTCATTGCGTTTATCCCACAAAACGGGCCGCAGATGAACTTCAATGATTACTCGTTCTGTATCGATTTTCATTTCGGTAGTACAATACGGCGCGTGCGCCCCGCTCGACTCTAAAATGGGCACTGAAGTTGTAGGCAGCGCTTACGCATGCGGATACCCCGCATCGGGGTGACGCCCCGCACAGCGCCCCGCGTCCCGCGTGCGTTTATCACGCTTTACAATAGATACCTATATGAAATTGTTCTTTGCGGATGCTACGCATGCGGGCCAATCCCGCGTGCGTGAGCAAATCCGCGTGACACTAAAAGCGCCCTTATTGGAGTAATCATTTGATGCTAAATCCCATAAACCTCTTCTATTTTCAACTTCAATTATGAACCTTTCCGTGTCGAAATTGGCCATTGTAAAATAATCACTCTGTAGCTAGCTACACGTCTGGTCGCCGCGGCCGATGCGGTAGCACTGATGATGTTC